>PVJA010000841.1:0-146623 GCA_004027025.1 Myocastor coypus | reverse complement strand
CAAAATGGTGGCAGAGGCAGCCAACCAAACAGGGCAGCAGAGCAGCAGCACCAGCTCGAGCTCCAGTCTGTCTCTCTGTCTCTCTTTATATTACATTCAGGCTCTCCGCCTTAGCTCCCACCCTAGGCTACACCCATAATCCCAGAAGTACTTCCACCCATAATCCCATCAGTACTAAAACCTGTAATCCCAGGGATCATGGATCAAGTCTCAAACTCTAGAAGTCCCTGCCCAATGACTCCATGAGGCTTTGGGGGGACAACTAGACATAAACCATAACATGGCATTACCATTTGATTATGTTAACTCTTTCTTCCTTGGTTTCTTTTGCGACCCATGGATTATTCAAACTATTTAATTTCCATAGGTTTACATAATTTCTGTGGTTTCCTTTGCCATTGATTTCTACTTTTGTTGCACTATGCTCCAAAATATGCATGGAATAATTTTAATTCTTTGGCATTCATTTAAACTTCCTTCGTGGACTAGCTTGTAGTCTATTCTAGAGAGAGTCCCATGTGCTGCTGAAAAGACTATGCATTCTATTATTGCTGGATGAGAAATTCTGTAGATATCTAGTGAAATTTTGGTTCAGCTCTAGTATTTCTTTGTTAATTTCTTCTGTCTACTTGATCTATTTGTTCAGTGGGATATTGAGGTCTCACATTATCACTGAGTAAGCATTAATCTGATTTTTTTTCTGGCCCAGTAGCATTTGCTTTATGAATTTTGGCATGATTCTTCTTGGGGCATACATTTTTATAACTGTTTTCTATTTCTGTTAAATTGTTCCCTTAATCAATATGCAGAGTTATTCTTTGCTTCTTCTAATCAGTTTTGGTTTGAAATCCACTCTCTGAAATTAGGATAGTTACTCCTGGTTTATTTAAGGTTCCTGTTTCATGGAATATTGTTTTTTATTCTTTGAATTTTTAATCTGTGCATCTCTTTGTGAACTAAATATGTTTCTTGCATACTGCTTACCTTTGGGCTTTGTTTCTTGGTCCATTCTGCCAATCTTTGTCTTTCAATTGGGAAACTGGGACCATTCACATTGAGAGTCATTACTGAAGGGAACTGATTCATTTCTGTTATTGCATTATTTTACTGTTGCTGAGTTTTTTCCTTCTCCCTTTCTGTTTAACTGTTCACTCTGCCTGGTATAATCATCCTATTGGACTTTTTTTTTTTTTTTAAATTGCTGTCTCATTGAAGGATACCCTAGAGAATTTTTGTACTGTTGGTTTGTGATGGATTTCTTTCTTTTTTTTTTTTTTTTATTCTTCAGCTAACACAGAAGAGATGATTTATTGTACACGCTTTACACTCAGCCAAAAGTGAGAACAGAAGTAGTCCAGAATGCCAGAGATCCAAGGCAAAAAACCAGGAGACTGCTTAGTTTGAACCCAGTAGATCTCTCTTTGAGGTGGTCTTGGCGATCAGATGGCAATGCAGTTCTAATCCATTGAGACGTTCTAGACAGCACGCAGTGCAAGACCTGTTCCAGCCATGTCAGCCTCCAGCATTCTTTATCTCTGTTCCTTTGGCCTCCATGAGTGTATGAACTATTTTACTTGGACCTCTGTCTCATCTTTCTTCTTTTACGCTTCAGTCTGCGCATTCGCTTCTTCCTCCACTTGGCTCTCATGGCGCAGAGGTTTCTAAGAAGATGGCATTAAAGTCGAGAGCTGTGATGGATTTCTTAATGTTCTCTACATCATGGAAATATTTTATTTCTTCAACAATTTTAAAAGAAAGTTTTATAGGACATAACAATATGGTTTGGAAATTGTTGTCCTTTAGGGCTTGGAAGACTTCACTTGAAGCTCCTCTGGCCTTTAAGATTTATGTTGAAAAGTCTGCCATCAATATATGAGGTTTACCCTTATAGATGATTCATTGCTTTCTCAACTTCTATGATTCTGTTCTTGTATTGGACTTTTGGTATTTTGACTATGATGTAACAAGGAGAGGTTCTTGTTTGATAGTGGCTATTGGGGCTCTACATTCTTCATGTATTAACATAGTTAATTCTTTCCTTCTATTTGCAGATTCTTCTATTTGCTATTTTTTTTCTGCTATTATTCCTGTTAGCATGTTTTTTTGTTTGTTTGTTTGTTTTTTGTTTTTGTGGAACCGGGGATTGAACTTAGACCCTTGCGCTTGCCAGGCAAGTGCTTATTCTACTGAGCTATCTCTCCAGCCCCTGTTAGCATGTTTTTAATGCCCTTTGTGTTGTTTTCTGATTTTCACTTATTCCTGTTAATTAGAATATTCTTATTTATGTCATCTAGCACCTAGAGTCCATTTTAAATAGTTGCCTGTTGTTCTTAAGATGTAGCTGAGTAATTCATCTTTACAACCACCTCTATCTTAATTCCAATGTTCTGTCCTCCCTCTGGTCACTTCTGATTTCCATAACTTTTTTTTAAAAAATTTTATTTATTTATTTATTTTCTTGTTTCAGAACCTTTGTTTGTTTATTCACTCATTTTTATGGCCAGCTCAGCCCGCACCGAGAGCAGGGCTGGTGCAGCATGTGGTGCCGGGGATCGAACCACGGTCCCTGAAGCCGCCCAAGCTTTCCCAAGCAGGCGCTTTAGACCACTGAGCCATCCCGCCCGGCCCCCTCCATAACTTTAATATAATTTTGATTTTCTTAATTTCTGTTTGGAAACTTTCCATGGACCCTAGTTTGTTGCTAAGCTGGTCATCTGTGCTTTCCATCATTTTGCTTAATTCAGTTACCTTTGTTGTATTAGTATGTATGACTGCAGAATTGGTATTCCTTGTGTGTAGTTGGTGCAAGTACATAAACATCTTAATTCTTTTCTCCATCCCTTTTCCTTCCCCTCCCTTTCCTTGATCTCCATCTTTTGATCCCTTGTACATTTGAAAAAGGTCTCCCTACTTCCTATGAGCTGTCTTTTACCCTTTTTTTTAATAATTTGGGTTTCTTTATAAGAAACCATGTGTTTGAGCTTGCGGGTCTGATTTATTCCTCTTAACATTATGCTCTCAGGGTGTATCCATTTTCCTACAAATAACTAAAATTTATCTTTCTTATGGTAGACTAGTTCTCCATTGTGTACAAATACCACATTTTCTTTACTTATTCTTGTGTCAGTGGACATATAGGCTACACAGAAGATTTAGCTATTATGAATTGTGCTGCTATAAGCATAAGTATTGTTATGATGTGATATCCTTAACTCTTTTGGGAAGGTATCAGGAAGGAAATAGCTGAGCCAAATGGAATTTCTAGTTTTAGTCTTTTGAAGAATCACCATACTGATTTACACAGCGGTTGTACTAGTTTACATTCTCACCAACGATGTAGAAGGGTTCTTTCCCCAGAAGCTTCACCAGCATTAGTTCTTTGATTTAATTTTTTTCTCCTTTGAGACAGGGTCTGACTATGTAGTTCAGACTGTCTGTCAATTAATTATGTAGCTTAGGTTGGCCTTGACCTCCCATTGTTCCTTCTGTCTCAACCTCCTGAGGGCTGGGATTATAGATATGTGCCCCTACACTCAGCTTATTTGATTTCTTGATGGTCATTCTTTCTGCGTTAAGATGGAATATATAAGTGTTGTTTTAATTTCTTTTCTCTAATAGCCAGATGTGTTGAACAGTTTCTCATGTATTTATTGGCTTTATATGTTATTATTATTTCTTCTTCTGAGAAGTGCCTATTCATTTCAGTTGACCATTCTTTTATTTGGTCTTTTGTTTTGGGGGCCTAATAATTTTGAGGCTTTTTTTTTTTTTTTTTTTTTGGTGGCTGGCTCAGCCTGCTCTTGAGGTGGGGCTGGCACAGTATGTGGTCCCAGGGATTGAGCTGTGGTCCTTGCATTTGCCTAAGCAGGTGCTTTAGACTGCTGAGCTATCTTGCTGGCCCCTTCAGGTTTTTATATATTCTACATATTCGTCCTCTGAAGAGTTGCTGTCAAAATTTTTTCTCATTCTTCAGGTTGTCTCTTCACACTGATTTAATATATACTATTAAAAAGCTTTATCCTTTGCTGTGCAAAAGCTTTTTAATAGTATATAATTCCACTTATTGATTCTTGGCATTATTTCTTGTGTTGGGGTTCTGTTTAGAAAGTCCTTGTCTACACCTGTGCTTTGAACAGTTTGACCTATTTTACTTACAAGATGTTAAATACTTCTGCTTTACCAGTTTGTTCTTTAATTCATTCTGATTTTAGTGGTGAGAGATATGTGTCTGGATTCAGTCTTCTGCATGTGGATGTGTAGTTTTCCCAGTACAATTTTTTTAAAAGAAGTTCTCTTTCCTCCAGTATATGTCTTTGGCCATTTTGTCAAAGATCAAATAGCTAAATGTGCCTGGGGATGTTTCTACATTTTCCATTCTGTTTCATTGATCTTCATGTCTGTTTTGGAAACAGTACTATGCTGTTTTTTATTGCTATAACTTTGTAAATAATTTCAATCCTGTAATTGTGCTGCCTTCTGCTGCACTCTTGTTATCCAGGATTATGTTTGCTCTTCCAGTTCTCTTCCATTTCCATATGAATTTTAGGATTGTTCTCACCAGTTCTGCTAAAAATGCTGCTGGTGTTTTGGTTGAGATTGTGCTACACCTGTCTATCAACTTTGGAAGTATGGCCATTTTGTCTATGTTGGTTCTGCCTATCCAAGCACAGAAGGTATCTTTCCATTTTCTGATGTCCTCTTCAATTACCTTTTTCAGAGTATAATACTTAGTAACCAAGTTCTGCTACTGTGACTAGGTCATCAAAAGAACTGGTTATTAAATGAGCTAATACATATGGCATGGGCATTACATTCAGAACAGCAAAACAGTCAAAGAAAACTCCTACTGATGACTTCACTTGTATTTGGACAAATCTCCCATGCAGTACTGTAATGAACATAAAACTATAGTGCTGTCCTATCCAATATAATCAGCAAAAATTATGGTACTGCATAAACAAGGCATACTGTACAAAAAACACAATGAGATGCTATTAACAACATGTTCATAACTGTATGAAAAAGATGGGCTGTGGGTCTGAGCAGCCAATCATCAGTCTGAACAGCTCACCTTGGTTGCAAGTCTGAGCAGTGATGGAACAGGTAGGTCATTAAATAAGAAATATCTGAGCTGTAGTTTTCATTGTAGGGGCCTTTTGTTTACTAGTTAGGTTAATTCCTAGGTATTTATTTTTTTCTTGATGCTGTTGTGAATGCTATTTCCCCCCTAATTTATCATTGTTTTTATTATTGGTGTATGGAAACATTATTTTCTTTTGTGTGTTGAATTTGATTATTAATTCTAGGAGTCCTTTGGTGGAGTTTTTTGGGTCTTCTATGTAGAAGATCATGTCATATGCAAATAATATTTTGACTTCTTTTTCTGTGTATACCCCTTTTATTTCTTTCTTTCTTTCTTTTTTTTTTTTTTTTGATATTTTTGTGCAGAGTCTTACTATACAGCTCCAACTTGTACAACTCATAATGACCCTCCTGTTTTCAGCTTCCCCAGCACTGGGATTACAGGCACATGCCACCATGTCTGGACTCGGTCACTGGCTCAGCACGCCCAGGGGTGGGGCCAGCACAGCACGTGGTGCCAGGGATTGAACCCTGGCCCCTGCGCTTGCCTAAGCTTAGTCTGCTGAGCTATCTTGCTGGCCCTCTCTTTCATTTCTTGCCTAATTGCTCTCACTAATGTTTCAAATACTGTGTTAATAGAGGATGTCCTTGTTTTGTTCCTGATTTTAGAGAGAAAGTTTTGGTTTTTCCCCCATTTAATATGATGCTGGCAGTGCATTTATTATAAATGTCTTTTGCAAGATTGACACAAAGTTCTTTGTCAGGTACTTTAGTGTTTTTACATTGAAAGGACGTTTGCTTTGCCCAAGGCTTTTTCTGTATGTATTGAGATGATCACATGATTTTTATCTCTGTTTCTGTTTATGTGATGGATTACGTTTATACCCATCCTGCATCCCTGCCATGACATCCATGTCATGTATGTATAGGTGGAGTTTTTTGGAGGTGGCTGGGTCTAGGAGGTATGAATATGGATTATGGATGTGTGCTACTGCATTAATTCACTAATTAGCATAATTTTGGGTATGGCTGAATATATTTACAAGCAACAAAAGCACCACCAACCAAAAGGCTTGTAGCCTGGATGAAATACAAGGGGAAAGGGAGGCTCACTGTTGGCTGCTTTCTGCCTGCCCTGATCTGCCCTGTTTCTTGTCTGTTGTGACACCCTGCCTTGGAGCCAGCTTACTATGGACTGAAACTTCCAGAAACTGTAGGCTAACCTTTCCTCTCTTATCTTCGGATGTGGGGTGTTTTGTTCCAGCAATGAGAAAGTAGCTAAAACAGATGATTGTTACATTATTTTGCCAGTATCTTATTGAAGATTTTTTACATATATATTAAAAAGAATGACATGTAGTTTCCCTTTTTGTTGGGAGCCTTGTCTGGTTTTGGATTTAGGACAATACTAGCCTTCTAGCAATGACTTTGGGAGTACTGTTTACCTTTGGATTTTATGAAAGAGTTTGAGGAGCGAAGTTAAAGCTTTCTTACAGCTCCTGTAGATTTTATAGTGAATCCATCAAGACGTGGGACTTTCTTACTTGGTAGGTTTTTTTTTTTTTTTTTTTTTTTTTTTAAACAATTGTCTTTTTCTTTTTAAAAAAATCTTTATTTATTTATTTACTGTTTCAGAACCTTTGTTTGTTTATTCACTCATTTTCGTGGCCGGCTCAGCCCACCCCAGGGGCAGGGCTGGCCAGCATGTGGTGTTGGGGATCGAACCGCGGTCCCTGAAGCCGCCCAAGCAGGGGCTTCAGACCACTGAGCCATCCCGCCGGGCCCCACTTGGTAGGTTTTTATTAGTGCTTTAATTTCACTATGTGTTATTGGATTATTCAAAGTTTTAAATGCTCTTGGTTTCATTCTGGTAATTCATACATACCCAGGAATCTTTTCTTCTGAGTTTTTTCAATTTATTGGCAGAGAGATTTGTGATGTACTCACTGATAATCTTCTGGATTTGGGAATCTCTTTTGTGGCTTCACCATTTTCTTTTTCTTTCTTTCTTTCCTTTCCTTTCTTCCTTCCTTCCTTCCTTCCTTCCTTCTTTCCTTCTTTCTTCCTTTTTTTTTTTTTTTTGGTACCAGGAATTGAACTCAGGACCTTGTGCTTGCCAGGCAAGTGCTTATTCTATTGAGCTATCTCCCTGGGACCATTGTCATTTCTAATTGCATTAATTTTTTTCTGTCCTTTTAAAGGTAATATTGGCTAAGGGCTTGTCTAGTTTCTTTATTGCTTTACAAAACGAAATGTTCAATGCATTATTTCTTAGATTACTTTTTCAGTTTCCATTTTATTTGTTTTTTAATTTTTTAAAACTTTTTTTGAGACAGGGTCTTGCTGTATAGATAAGGCTGGTCTTGAACTCACTATGCAGCCAAGGCTGGCCTCAAACTCATGGTAATCCTCTTGCCTCAGCTTCCTGAGTGCCGGGATTACAGGCATGTGCCATCTCACCCATTTCCATTTTATTCATTTCTGCACTGATCTTTATAATTTCTTTGTTGTACCTGCTTGGAGTTCAGATTGTTGCTCTTTTTCTAGGACCTTAAGAAGCACCATTAGGTTGCTTCTTTGGGCTCACTCTCTTTTTCTCAGGTGGGCTTTCACAGCTACAAACTTCCCTCTTAGGACTGTTTTCATTGCGTCCTATCAATCCCATTATGTAGTGCTGACGTTATCATTTAACTTTAGGTGTTGCATGTTATGAGTCAGTGCCGAAAGGAATGGCAAGAAGACCCAGTGAAGGTAGCTCAGAGGACTCACTGAGATTCGTCCCTCAGTGAGCCAAGAACCCCTGAAGCAAATTAGCTCTATTCCGAGTAGCGAGCATGATCTTGTGCACAATCATCTCAGTAAAGGAGGACCATGTGCTTAGTCACGAACCTGACCACGATCTCTATTAACTTCCATCCTTTCCGTATCATCAGTTTCACACAGGGGTCAGCCATTAGCATTCCACACAAGGGAGAAAGCAGCAACCAGAGAGCACACAGGTGAAGCTGCTATCTATCACCTGGACTCTCAGCTTTCCGGGACTCCTCTATCCCAGCTTCCTGGGCTTTTCAGTAACAGACCACAGCTGTCCCTGGACCCCATTCATTACACTTCATTTCTTGAAATGCTAGTCAGGCTACATGAGGAAATATCTTACTTTCCTTGTGACTCATTCATTGTCTAAGAGGATATTGTTTAATTTCCATTCCTTTGTATAATTTCTTTTAAAAGTTTGAAAAAATTATTCACTTATTTGGTACAGGGTCTCACTATGCAGCTCAAACTTGTGGTGATCCTCCTGTCTCAGATTCCCCAGAGCTGGGATTACAAGCATGTACCACCATGCCTGATTTTGTTGGATAGCATGGCTCACTTGGGTTCTGGGGCCAGCATGGTAGGGTTTTTGTTTTGTTTTTTGCAGTACCAAGAATTAAACTCAGGACTCTGTGCTTGCCAGGCAAGCACTTATTCCACTGAGCTATCTCCTGGCCCCCAGCATGATATGTGGTATCGAGGATCAAGCCTGGGTCCTTGCTCTTGCCAGGCAGGTGCTTAGACCACCAGGCTATCTCCCCAACCCCATTTATATAATTTCTGTGGTTTCTTTTGCCATAGATTTCTAATGTTATTAACCTATGATCTTATAACATGAATGGGAAATTTTCAATTCTCTTAATTTACTTAAACATTCTTTATTAGCTAGTATGTCTTCTATTTTTGAGAAAGCTCTGCGTGCTTCTGAGAAGAATGTGCATTCTGTTATTCCATGCAACAACTGCTAAATATCTAACTTTATTGTTCAAAGGCTTGATTCCACTCTGATATTTCTTTGTGGAGTTTTGTCTAGTTGTCTTGTGTACTTAACAGTGGGGTTTAGAGGTTCTCCAGTATAATTGTATTTATCAGTCTTTTTATGTCTATTAGTACCTGTTTTATGCATATGAGTACGTCATTGTTTGGCACATATGTGTTTATAATTGTTATCTCTTTCTGTTGAATTGTTCATTAATCAACAGGTAGTTCTCTTTGCCTGTTTTGATCAGTTTTTTTAAAGAATTATTTTATTTTATTTCTAGTTTCAGAACTTTTGATTGTTTATTTATTTTTATGGCCGGCTCAGCCTGCCCTGAGGGCAGGGCTGGTGCAGCATGTGGTGCCGGGGGTTGAACCACAGTCCCTGAAGCCACCCAAGCTTTCCTAAGCAGGCGCTTTAGACCACTGAGCCATCCTGCCGGGCCCCTGTTTTGATCAGTTTTTGCTTGAAGTCCACTTTAAATATGGAACAGCTATTCCTGCTTTTTTCTTTTCCAGGCTGCTTTTGTACATGATATTGTTTTTCATCCTTTGATTTTTAATTTATTAGTTTCTTTTGGGTTAAACATTCTCTCTCTCTCTCTCTCTCTCTCTCTCTCTCTCTCTCTCTCTCTCTCTCTGAGATGAGCTCTTACTATGCATTTAAGGCTGGTCTTGAGTTTACTGTGCAGCCCAGACTGAAACTTACAGTGTTCCTCCTGCCTCAGCCTCCCAAGTGCTGGGATTATAGGTGTGTACCACCACACTCAGCTGAATTTTGTTTCTTTGTTCATTTTGCCAGCCTCTGTCTTTTGATTGAGGAATTGGAGAACATAATCTTGAGAGTTATTTCTAATAGTTAATGACTTACAGCTGTCATCTTCTTGTTTTCCAGTTGCTGATTCCCTATTAGACCATTTGCCACTGTTAACTTCATTTTTATTTTTCTATGATATCCTTGACAATTTTTTGTAATGCTGGTTTTGTGGTCATTAATTCTTTAGACTTTATCACTGAAATATCATCTCTCCATTAGTTTTAAAATATAATTTTGTAGGGTATATCTACCTGAGTTGAAAATTGCTTTCTTTGGGGGCTGCAAATACTTCACCCGAAGCTCTCCTGGCCTTTAAAGTTTGTGTTGAGAAGTTTGCAGCAATTTGAATGAGTTTACCTTTATAAGTGATTTGTTGCTTTTCTCTAAATACACTTAAAATTCTATCCTTGTGCTAGTTTGACAGTGACATGGAGTTTTTTTTCCCTAATTGTGCCTTTCTGTATGCCTTATTTATCTCTGTGTTAAGTTCTTTTCCTTGAATTTGAAAGGTTTCTTGCTAGTAATTTAGTAAACTAGCAGAAATGCTAGCTTTTAAAAATTTTTTTTAAAAAAATCTCTTATTTATTAAAGGGCTGGTCACATAGCTCAATGGATTAAAGTACCTGCTTAGGCAGACACAGGAGTTGGAGGTTTGATCCCCAGCCTGCTGTGCTGGCCCCGTCCCTGGGACATGCTGAGACATCGACAGAGACTGGTGGCACACACCTATAATCCCAGCACTGGGGAAGCTGAAAACAGGAGAATCACTACAAGTCTAAATCTGTGTAGTGAGACCCTATAGTTCCTGTAGACCCTGCACTAAATACAATCAATCAGTCATTCAATAAAATCTTTTATTTATTAATTTGTTATAGGGTCTCACTATGCAGCTCAGACTTGTAGTGGTCCTTCTGTCTCAGTGTCCCCAGTGCTGGGATTACAGACATGCCCCACCATGCCCAGGTTTGGTGGCTGGCACAGTGTGCCTGGGATTCCAGGACTGGCATGGCATGTGGTACCAGAGATCAAACTTGTGGTGCCAGGGTTTTTGCACTTGCCAGACAGGTACTTAGACCACCAAGCTATCTCCCCAGCCCAGAAATGTTGATTTTTAAATGCTATTTGTGCTGTCTTGTGACTTTTTGCTAATTCTGATTAATCTTTGATTCATTTTTTGCATTATCAGAAACTTTGGGCTCTATTTTTAATGTTTTCTTGTTGTTTTTAAAGCATCCTTCATTAATTGGTCACCAACAACTCTGTCCTTTAAATCTGAAACTTTCCTCACACTTCACTTCTGCTGCCCATACTCTGAAGACTTCTTCATCTCTTGAATTTCTATTTGGCACATATTTGTGGACTTGAATTCTTTTCTATGCTGGTCATTTGTGTTTTGCATTGTTTTGTTTAGCTCTGCTAGGTTTTTATTAGTATTGTCTGTGGACTGCCTGTTTTGTTAATTTGTCCCATTAATTATTTACTTACATCTTCTGTGAGCTTGACCAACATCTTATTATTCTATTTTGTTTTCTGTTATTTTGTTTTGAGTAATTTGGTTTTGTGTCTTTTGTTTCTTTTTTGTTACACTATGGATCAACTTTGGGTTTGTCCTGAGGTTTTGGAGGCATTTTCTTGCCTTCATTTTTTCTTTCCTTCTCCTCTTTCTTTTCCTTCCTTCCTTCCTTCCTTCCTTCCTTCCTTCCTTTTTTCCTTTGTTCTTTTAACTTGTAGATTGATTATAGTGGGAAACTTTGTTTCTAGTATGAAAACCTCTTTAATTAATATCTATTTCTTAGCAGTTTGTTTGGGTGCAGCCTTTGCCTGTGTATCAGGATCCAACCACATACATTTTTTTTAGGATGAGAGGTTGCAATATATTTGGTCCAGAACTCACTTTTCCAGGAATGAGCCATTGATTGTTAATGACTCAAGGCAATTTAGATATTGACATGCCAAGAAAACTAATTAATATCAACCACTTGTTACCTTGGCTGTAGTAATAAAATCAGCGTCAATTATAGCATCAAACAGAAACTAAATATAGACAAACCCTAAGATTAATAATGTACCAACCACCCTTAACCATAGAAAAGAGACCTATAATTAAAGTATGAATACTTAAGACAAACAAAATATAAACCTATCATTGACCTATAGTAAATATCCATTAAATGGAACAACTTTATTAACACTCGAATAATATTTAACAATAATAGTATAAAACTAGCTATTAACTAGAGATTCATAAAGCTTAGTAGTTAAGGGGTAGGGGTTGGGATGGGTAACTAGAGGGGACAGGGAGCTGGAGAATGAAGATTGAAAAATATTGACAATGAATCAATGGAATATAAAAAGGAAGAAAAAAAATATGGGAGTCCTATTGAGGAGTAAAAGAAATTAATAGTGTGAGAAAATAGTTGAAGGAAGGAAAGAATAAGAAAAAAAATGAAAGGGCCCGTCGGGATGGCTCAGTGATCTAAAGCACCTGTTTGGGAAAGCTTGGCGGCTTCAGGGACCGCGGTTCGATCCCCAGCACCTCATGCTGCGCCAGTCCTGCCCTCAGGGCGGGCCGAGGGGATGGCTCAGTGGTCTAAAGCGCCTGTTTGGGGAAGTTTGGGTGGCTTCAGGGACCGCGGTTCGATCCCCGGCACCACATGCTGCGCCAGCCCTGCCCTCGGGGTGGGCTGAGCCGGCCATAAAAATGAGTGAATAAACAAACGAAGGTTCTGAAACAAGAAAGAAAATAAAAAAAAAAAATAAATAAATAAATAAAAATAAAAATAAAAATAATAAATAAAATTAAAAAAAAACAAGTGAATAAACAAAGGTTCTGAAACAAGAAAAAAATTAAAAGAATGAAAAAGCAAAAGTACAAACCTCTGCCCTTGAAAGAAAAGAAAAAGAAAAAGAAAAAGTAGAATATGAACAATAAAACAAAGATAAGACAGAAGCGAAAGAAGTTGAAAGGGGAGAAAAACTATAATGGAAAAAGTAATTTTTTAAAAAAGTTAAAAAAAGGGAGATTTAAAAAAGAACAATTGCCCTAAAACCTAATGAAGGAAGGAACAACATAATTAAAAATGAAATAATTGGGCTGGTAAGATAGCTTAGGGTCTAGTACCTGCCTGACAAGTGCAAGGACCCGGGTTTGATCCCTGGTATCACATGCCATGCCCCAGAACCTGGGCATAACATGTTGGCACTGAAACCAGGCATGGTGGTGCACACCTATAATCCTAGCACTGGGGAGGCTGTGACAGAAAGATCAGTGTGAGTCTGAGCTGCATAGCGGGACCCTGTGTCAAATAAATAAATAAAAATGAAAAAGTCAGAAAAAGATTGAGGCAAGGAAAACAGTCCTGTGTTTTGAATGAGCATTTTCTTTTCAGGCCCTGCAGTCTTGTATCCCAGCCAGTCAGGATTTTCTCTGCCTACTGTTAGGGTCTATGAGCTTCTCAGATACCTTCCCAGAGACCCCTATGTCTGTTCACCTCGGACTGTGGTCACCGTCCAGGCCTAGGCATGTTCTTGCTCATGTTGGTAAATGGAAAATGCCTTCAGCCCTCTACTGCCTGCTGGATGTCGGCTGTGGGTGTGTTAGGTGGGCTGCTGGACTTCATGTAGACCCTCGGGGGCTGGTTGCTCCCTGCGGAGGGTCTGGCCTGGTCCTTCCCAGTCTGAGCTTCCAATTCTCGGGGTGTCTATGTGTGGCCCACGCCCTCTCCGTGGTGGTCTCCTTTGGTTGTCTCTTCTGGGAGGGTAACACTGAGGTCCCTGAGGTTGCTGGCCACATCTGCACTTTCTCTCTGGGTTCACTGGCTGTCCGGGCTTGCCCTCTCTTTCTGGGCTCTGTCTTCATCTAGGTTCAGGTTTGTTGGTGGTCCACACTGGTCTTGCCCCGTGCCTTGGGAAGACGATGTGGAAAGAAGCGGCTTGGAGCTGGTGGATGTTTGCGCTGCACGTCCGTCCGATCGGAGCCTGCTTGCTTGCACCGAGCCAGCTTGCAGCAGTGCGATTTTTATTAGCGTCTTCTGTAAATTTCCCGGTTGTTTTATTACCGCCAGCTGTTGATTAGTCCTGTTTTCTGTGAGCCTGCTGAGCACCTCATTGATTTAGCTTGTTAGTCTCTGCCTCTGTTATCCTTATGAATAATTTGACTGTGTGGTCTTTGCTTCCCTCCCCTGACGCTCTGTGAGTCAGCTCAGAGGGAGTCAGGCGTTTGGGGAGGCATGTGTTGTCTTGCTTTCCCATGTTTCTGTTATTTGCTTGGCTTTGTTTTATGCTTTGATCTAGGTTGTCTTTCAGTAAAGTGCTCAGGGCATGGCTTATTATAGTCCTTTGCGTCTGTCCCAAGTTTCAATTACCTCTGTTATTGTGGAAGAAGAGACAGCACTACTGGCCTGGAACTAGACCTCAGTATGTTAATGTCACAAAGGTAATCTGCATACTGGCATACGGAGAAAATCTTTAACAACAACAACAGCAGCTATGGAACCCTGGCCATAGCAAGTAAATCAGCAACAGCAACTTCGTCCAAGACAAACTAGATATTGACACAAGAGCTAATAATGTACCACCTCTGACCTCAGAAATCTATAAGTATAGTACAGACACTAAGATAAATCAAGTATGGACGTACAGAAAATATCTACTAACTCTGATAACTAGGCCTCTATTATTGATAGAAAGTAATTCAGTAGCAGGAACATAGAATCAACTATGTAAAGTTTAATAAAGCTTAATGGTGGTTATACTATTAAAGGTAATGTAATGGGAGAATATAAAAAGAAACATTTTAAAAAATTAAACAATGAAAGATAAGGAGAAAAAAGACAAAAAAAAATTATCCCAAACCACATATGTGTGGTGGCACATGCCTATAATCTCAGCACTTGGGAGACTGAAGCAGGAGGATCATTGTAAATTTGAGGCCAGCCTGGGCTACATAGTGAGTTCAAGGGCAGCCTACATGCCTAGTGATATCCTGCCCAAAAACAAAACAAAACAAAAACAACCTTAATGTCCTGTTATGTAGTAGACAAATATTTATAGAATTAGATAAAATAAACAGGAAAGAGAAGTCTCATGTTTCCTTTTGGGTTTTTTGTTGTTATTGTTGAACCAGGGATTGAGCTCAGGATCTTGCACTTGCCAGGCAGGCACTTGTACCCCTAAGCTATCTCCCCAGCCCTGAAAAGAGACAGAAAATACAAAAGAAAGAAGAAAGACAACAAAAGAAATAATATAAACAATAAAAATAGAAAAAGAAACACAAGGAAAGAGAGCAAAAAGGTAAGAGTAAGAAAAATGTCCAAAAACAGAGAAAACATTTTTTTTCTGTATTCTTGAATGAGTGTTTTCCTCCTTGGGTCTGCAGTTTTAGTGTCCAGGAAGGCTCAGCTGCTCTGTCTATCCTTAAGGCCTGTAGGCTTGTGAAACTCCTGCCTATTCTAAGAAGCCCCTCTGCATGCCCCAGGCTGCAGCAATGTCCACTCTGAGCTGTGTCCTGTTCACTGTGGCCCATCAGGTTGACAATCGGGACTTGGGTTTATACTGAACATAGGAAGCAGGGCAAGTATTTAATGCTGGCAAATGGTTGGGTTCAGTCCCAGTTGCTTAGGGTTAGGCTTAGGTGTTGAGTTTCCTGAGTCTGAGCTTGGTGATAAGGGGATTTGGATTTAGTATAAAGTGCTCCTGGAGGGGGCATCTAGATATAAACCCTCACAGCCTATTGTAGAATCGCCCAACATGATGGTATTCTGATCTCAGCAGGGCAGTAAAAAGGGCATTTGCTGCTAATGCTGAATAGGAAATTTGCGGTTTTCCCTGGAAAAGCTCACTAAAACTGACCTATGTTTTAAAAAAATTTGCCTGCCACTGGTACAGCTGAGTTTGCCAGGCAAAAACAGAGGGGTGGGTGAATGGGTGGTGTGATGACTGGCCACCTCCAGAGGTGGATGGCGACTTCATACAATGGTGGCCAGCACCACAGTGTTCCTCCTCCTTGCCGTGGCAGGAGAGACAACACAGAGAGACCATGCAGAGTGCCAGATGGCGGAGGGGCCTGGGGGCCATGGGGAGCAGTCGGTGATCTGAGAGCCCGTGTTGCGGCCTCTCTAACCATGTTTGAGCAACAAGAAGGTTTAGAAGGATCTGATCTGAGGCCTAATGAAAACAATAGCCAAAACTTAGGCTAGGGCTGGGGAGGTAGCTCAGTGGTATACGCACCTGTGTGGCAAATACAAGGTCCTGGGTTTGGTCCCCAATAACCTACCCCAAAAATAATAATAATAATAATAATAATACAAAAAACTTAGCCTAGCTAAACATATGTTTCCCTTCTCTTATACTCTTGTAACTCTTTGTAACAAGCCTAACAGCTGCTTAAATCTTTTTTCTTTAAAGAATTATTTTATTTTTTTCTTCTTTCAGAACTTTTGTTTGTTTGTTTGTTTGTTTGTTTGTTTTTATGGCTGGCTCAGCCTGCCCTGAGGGCAGGGCTGATGTAGCATGTGGTGCCGGGGATCGAACCATGGTCCCTGCAGCTGCCCAAGCTTTCCTAAGCAGGTGCTTTAGACCACTGAGCCATCCTGCCGGGCCCCTCAGCTGCTTAAATCTTAAAACATCCCAGCATACTTATTTCCCTTTGCTCTCAGTTCGTTTATAGTTTACTTTCCAATTAGGACTGGCTGAACAATGTGCTTCCAAGTGATACTGAGTGGTGTCTTTATGAGGTTAACCCTGTGAGTGCAGTTTAATAACTTTCCCCAAGCATAAGAAATGCTTTAAGTGTACTAGTCAGAAAAAAAGATTAAAAAAAAAAATTCGAATTGGAATCGATCAGAACATGTATCAATCAGCCTAGACATGCCCCTGTGGGCTCTTGCTAATTCCTTGGAGGGTGCCAGGAAATCTTGTTCCCTCTGTTGGTGGCCCTAGAGATCCCAAATGTGTTTCGTATTAGGACCCAGGGGACTGTACAAGAGCCACTTTTCCGTCTGACACGAGCTTCCTAAATTGGCTTCATAGAACCTAAAAAATGAAAACCGTAGCCTTTGTCTACTTTTTCTGACATCGGGGCCACAGGAGAGCAAGCTGGTGGGTGAGGGTAGAAGAAGGAGGAGAGTTTGAGTGACTGGAAATCATGTGACTCAGAAGGGAGACAAAGGGTTATAGGTGACAGTCTAGACTCAGAAGCAAGCGGGACAGAACACTCAGAATGTAGAAAAAGATTACACAGCACAGACTTTTTATCCTTTTGGACAAACATAAAACATAAAATTAGCAAATTCATGGATGTTGTCTTACGCCGGCTATCGCCTACAGTGCTTTGTCCTTCAACCAGGCTATCCTTCATGGGAGTCTTCAAGTGTCAGACTCTGGAGCGGCATGTGACTGCGGTCTATGTGGGACTTCCTTCCAAGTTCTTGAAGTCCTGAACAAAGAACTGGATAAGATACACAGAAAAGGCAATGAATGTGTACATTTATTGAAGTCAGAAAAGAAGTATACTTTACAAAGTGACAGTGGGCCAATGAAAAGCTGAGTCCCTGAAGTCTTTTGTATCCAGGATCCAGTTATCTTTCTTTAATGCAAATAAGACACTGGAAAAGTTGTCTTATCAAGCACTCACTTGGCATCATGCCATCTGTAAGCTGTCCTATCAAAAAATTCACTTGGCTTCCTGTTAGATGTAAATGAAAGACCAGGAAAAGTGGTTTTTGATTGGTTTTGTCCACCTGCAAATGGAGGATTAAAAAGAGCATCTCCTAGCCGGGCGTGGTGGCTCACGCCTGTAATCCCAGCACTCGGGAGGCTGAGGCAGGAGGATTGGTGTGAGTTCGAGACCAGCCTGGGCTACAAAAGTGAGCTCAAGGCCAGCCTGAACTGCATAGCGAGACCCTGTCTCAAAAAGACAAAAAAAAAAAAAAAAGAAGAGCATCTCCTGATTGGTTCTGTAAAGAACAACAGATTCAAATAAAGGATGGATAGCATCAAGTTTTTGATTGGTCCAACATACTATGTTGCTTATTGGTTCTGTGTAGAATGATGATGGCATCACTGTATTAGGAGCATCCCTCCTCCTGATAATATCTCTTACCCCTTTGCCCCATTTTGACATTTGTAATCCCAGCAGTCTGAGAGGCTAAGGTAGGAGGCTCATAAATTTAAATCCATCTTGGCAATTTGGCAATTTTGGAACCTTGTCTCAAAATAAAATGTAAGAAAGGGCTGGGTTCCATCCTCAATACCACAAAAGCAGGGTGATGGAAGGGATACAATTCAGGGCAAAGACCCTGGATTTAATCTGAGCTGGGTCATTCAGAGGTCAGGTAAAAGTCCTGCCTACAGTATGGAGCCCCAGACAGGGTAGCAGATTGAAGGCTTTCAGGTACAGAGAGGGAGGGAGAAAGGGGAGGAGAGAGGGAGAAAGGGGGGGAAGGGAGGGAGGAAGGGAGCGAGGGAGGGAGCGAGGGAGGGAGAAAGGGACAGAGACAGAGACAGACAGACACACAGAAACAGAGACACACAGAGACAAAAATAAACTCAACACCTGGGCAACAACTTTTCTAAATTTGTTGTGCAATCTGGTTTCTATACTCTGGGCCTCAGCTTCCCATTTGTGGAACGAGGAATTGGGCTCACTGACACTTGAAGCAGCTTTGGTAATGAAGCAAAGTGCAAGGCAAAGAGGAAACAACTAGGAACTCAGAAATTGGTTTTGAATGCCCACCCCACCCTTCAGCAACCACGTGGCCTCTGGGAGCCCCAGCCTCCACTACCAGGAGAGGAGAACATTTCCGGAAGCTTTCCATAAGGATTAGACTTACCTGGGTAGCTGGGCACCCTGGTGCACATCTTAATCCCAGCACTCAAGACTGATCAAGGCCAACATGGACTACATTGCCAGACCCTGTCCCCACAAAACAAAAAATAATTGTAAACTTGTATGTGTCAAGTTTGTTGACTATTGTGAATGACCAAGGGGAAAGTACCACAGTGGGATCTCAGAGGGCTCCATGGTGTCCCTTGTCACTGTGTGCCACCACCTAAGGCCCTTGAGACTGACAGCTGCACTGAGGAGAGGAGAGTGAGCCGAGGGACACTGTCTGAGACTTGGGATGCCTATATGAGGGAGATCAATAGGACAGGGTCCTGGCTCACTCCCACCCTCATTGCCTGAGCCACGGGAGGAACTACTGTGCCATGAATTCAGTTCATGCCAAAGGCCTCCATGCCAGGGAGGAACCCGTCATGCACACATATTGTAGGAGAGCCAAGCTTCGCTCTCCAGAGAAACAAAGCCCCTTGCCTCTCCTTCAACCCTATTCCCTGAGATAAGCAGAGCTGGTTATATTGAACAAATGTGCCCTTAATTGGTTAAAAGAATGTGATCTCGTCTGTGTGGGACTCTTCCCACCCTTGTGATGGCTAGAATGGGGGCTTGAGCAAGAGCCTGCAAGACTCCAGGGATGAGACATGAGATAACATCTCAGCTGAGGCCTTGGAACTCAGTAAAAATTGTATCTTCCTGGCTGTAAAGAGGTCAGCCTTACTATGTCACACTGCTACATTGCAACAGGAGAGCCTCCTTGCCTGGTACAGTCAGTGCCTGCAAAGCTTGTCTTCCTTAACACTGTGCTGAGACCCCCATCCACCTCCCTGACTGATACCAATAAAAGCCATGAACTTTTGGAACTTGGGGATTTTTGTTCCTCAGAGAACATTGGGTCATCCCATAGCTCCTCAACTGCAAAACTTGCTCTCTGTCTTTATTTTGCATCTGTGTGCCATATTGCTGGCTGGATTAGACTGATATCCTCTGTGGCATGTGGTTGGAAAGACCCTGTACACACTGCAGAAGTGAAGTGTCTCATCTCTTTCTACTCTAACTTTCTGTCTGGTTCCACTTCCCAAATGGCTATGGGTATTAGGCATCTGGCCCAGGGGATAGAGTTCAAATTTTGCTTATTTGACTCTGTGTCTGTGTAGTTTGCAGTCTCTTCTGCATGGCTAAATGCTGGCCAGCTGGCCCAGGTCAAGAAGATTCAGGAACAGCACTTCTTCTGTCACTCGCTGGCATCGTGCCACGGTAGGGCAGGCAGAGACCATGTGGAAAGATGAGCACGTGAGCACCGGCACCTGTAGTTTGTGTAGGAAAAACAAGGTTTGCAGTGTACAGGGCCAGGAGCCAGCGGGTGGGAAAGGCTTCTACCACTGAATCCAGGACTCCTTTCTCACTGTTGCCCTTGTAAAGTCAAATCTCTTCGTAGAGAATCAAGCAGGACCACAGCACACACACCATGAACATATCACACCTTGCCTCTGTGAATGGGATTCATGCAAAATCAACTCCTTCGGGGTGCATTATCTGTCTACATCACTGCAGTCCTGTTAGAGAGAGTGTTGGTGTGTGAGTGAGTATGTGTGAAGCTGATGTTTTGCACCCCTACATGCTGGATCACATCTTGCTGAAGCTGAAGCCTTTTGTCCCACAGGGTCCAGCAGTTCCTTGTGAAGTGTCTTCCTGCTCCAGCGCAGCAAGACAGCCTGGAGAAACACAAGCATTTGAATGACAAAACTCCTGTACATACTCATCACTCAGGACAGCCTGTGGAACAAGAGAGTAATTTTATTACACAATTATGGGCTCTGAGCAATGCAGGAGCAATTTAGGAATGCATCTGAATTGCTCTGGCTAATGAGAACCATCAATTCAGAGTGTTTAGGGCTGGTTCTTCCCATAAGAAAACTTGAAATATTCTCAAATCTTACAGCTCATTATTTTTAAAAATTGATAAAAGTTCTCCCCAATTTGGCAATAAATCTAAAAATTGAAAAGACTTCACTAATAAGTCACAAAACAAAAAGAAAATTTCTAAAGCACTTGCTAATAAAATAAATGAGCCAGGTGGGGTGATATATAACTGTATGTCAAGCCTTTGGGAGACTGGGGCAGAAGGATCCCTGTGAGTTCAAGAACAGCGTAAACTGCATAGCAAAACCCTATCTCAAAAACCCCCTAATAAATGAATAACTTAAAATAACAGGGGAAGCCCTGAATTATCTTTTTAGTCCCTTTATAGGAAGTGGGAGTGCAAGAAGTGTGTTGCATAAAGCTACAGCACAAAGGACACAGTCAGAAACAAGAGAAAAAATAGCACAGAGTGTCCAGTACTTCTAAAAACAGTACTGGAGGGGCTCTGTAACACATGCATATGGCAGTTTTTCTCATGTGGAGGCTGCTTGGCTTTGTTTTCCCATTCTGGTATTTGTGTTCGCGCCTGACACGGTAATTTCTATCACTTTCCTTAAGGCAGGCTCCAAAGTGTACCTATCAGCTTAGGTGTTGGCAGCTGCCTGTGGGGTGACCCTGATCACACTGACCAGGAACCTGGCTGTCATTTGGCCCCTCCCGCTCTTGCCTTCCCTGGATGAGATCCTGTGGCAGCTGGCACAGCTGTCAGCAGCTGCCACCTCCTGGGAGGAGCGAGTGGCCCTGGGTAACCCACTGTCTGCACACACCCACGTTCCAACTTCCTCACATGCCACCGCCCTCACACCTGCTCTGGCTGCCCCCACTCCACTAAGACAGGCTAGCCCAGCACTCAGGGGCTGCCTGGGGCTGACTCGATTTTACATTGAAAATAGGATTTAAAAGCTTTGCTTTCCAAGTCAAGCTGATAAATAGGGAGGCAATTTTGTGTGTGTGGGCCAGTCAATTCTTTTTTTTTTTTTTTTAATTTTATTTATTATTTTTATTCTTGTTTCAGAACCTTTGTTTGTTTATTCACTCATTTTTATGGCCGGCTCAGCCTGCCCCCAGGGCAGGGCTAGTGCAGCATGTGGTGCCGGGGATCGAACTGTGGTCCCTGAAGCAGCCCAAGCTTCCCCAAGCAGGCGCTTTAGACCACTGAGCCAACCCGCCGGGCCCTGGGCCAGTCAATTCTTCAGAGGTTTCTCTAGAAGTTTCCAGGAAGACAAACAGCCATGTGCAAACAGTCACTGCGTCCAGTCCTCATCAGTGCTTATCCTCTGTCAGCCCAGGGTTTTGTTTGCAAACAACAGAACCCTACTCAAACTAACACTGGGAAGAGAATTAGAAAATTAGGACCCCGGCAGCCCAAAGAGGCAGATGCTGCCTTGAGTGTTGCCACACACCCTGGGCCTGATGCTCAAACACCTGTGTCCCTCCCCTCAGACTCTCTGTGCCACTCCCAGGATTCTGAATGGAGACTCCTCTGCCTTCAATTTGCTGCAATCCTGTCTTGATATCCAACAGACACAGTGAGTTAAAGGGAGAAAATCCAAAGAAACTCAGCGAAGTTCATAAATATGTGCACAGCTCTGTGAGCAGAACATACACGGGTCCATGCAGGGCTCAGACCTCAGCATCCGCATGACTCCCTCCTCCTCTACCGTAGGCTTCATGGCCCCTTCTGTCAGCCCAGGGCCCAGGATAGGGACTGCTGCTGACTGCAGGTGACCTTGACTCTGTGGCAACTGTGCTCTGGTGATCCAGCCTAAGGGAAGGTGCTGTGCCATGGCAAAAAATCTGGGCCAGCAGGCAGGGCAGAGGCTCCAGAGGTGACTGCAGTCTCCAGGCCCTATGTAGTGGCCTCCCCATCACCCTTATATGGTTCTCTCAGGCCAGCCAACAGAACTGTGCACAGTGTTGGGAATAAATGTTCCGTGCTCTGCCTGACACAGGAGCCTGTAGCCACACTCAGGTGATGACTGTGTGAAATGGGGTGTGTGTGACACAGGCATTAAGTGTCTAGCTTTGTTTAAATCAATCTGAGTAGCCTCAAGTTGCAAGTGGCCACAGTATTGGACAGCACAGGTCTGAATCCATCATCGTGGCCTGAGGCCTGTCCTCCCTTCAGGCTTGGGCACCCAGGGATGCTGTTTCGCATTATAAATGCCTCTCAGTGGGACTGTCCTGTGTCCCCATTGTGAAAGTTTATGCCCAGCACTGTCAAAACCTCTAAACCAGCAGATGTAGAGTTGTGGGAGCAACAGGCAAACTTTATAAACATTTGAGTTAGTATATGTTTACATTTATGAGTACACTTATTGTCTCTCTTAAGATTTGTGTGTGTGTGTGTGTGTGTGTGTGAGAGAGAGAGAGAGAGAGAGAGAGAGAGAGAGAGAGAGACCAGGATTTGAACTCACAACCTTGCATTTGCCAGTTAGGCACTTGTGCTATGGAGCTATCGTCCCCAGATGAGTACACTTATCATGGGAATTTGGCACAGGTACATAACACGTCTTCCTTTTTCATACCCCCCCTCCCATCTCATGGTTTTCTTCTCTTTTTATTTTTAATTATTTTATTATTATTTTTACAATAGTTATTACATTGCCTGTTGTCTTCTCCCCTTTTTGAAACACTTTATCTCCAGTTTTGCATTCTTCTTTCATTCCCTTTCCTTCTTCTACCTCTCCCCTCCTATAACTATTGTCCTCTATCGCAAATGATAAAAGATCTCTCCTTCATTCCTATTATTTCTTTTTTACTTTTTCTCTTTATATATACCTTGGGTTTCTCACATATGAGAACCATGTGATGTTTAAGCTTATGCATCAGATATATTTCACCTAATATTATGTTCTTGGACTGGGGAAATAGCTCAGCAGCATAAGCACCTGCCTGGCGAGTGCAAGGTCTGGAGTTTGATCCCCAGTACTGCAAATTATGTTCTTAGAGGGCACCCATTTTCCGACAAATGTCTCAAATTCATGTTTATGACAGAATAGTTCTCCATTATGTGTAAGTGTGAAATTTTCTGTGCCTATTCATTTGTTGGGCATAGGGCTGCTTCCAAGATTTAACTATTCTGAGTTGTGCATGGCTCACGGTAGTACGATGTCTTTAGCTCCTGTGGGAAGATAATGAGAAGGGGGAATAGCTCACCAAATGGTATTTCTTTGAATTTTTTGAGGAATCTCTGTACTGATTTCTATTGTAGTCTTACTAGCTTACATTCCCACCAATGAGGAGGGTTCCTTTATTCTGCACCCTGGCCAGCATTCCTTGATTCCTTGAAGATGGTCATTCTTTCTGTAGTCAGATCAAATCTTGTTTTTTTTTTTTTTTTTTTTTTTTGCAGGACCGGGGTTTTGAACTCACGACCTTGCACTTGCCAGACAGGCACTTGTGCCACGGAGCTATCTCCCCAGCCCCATCAGATCAAATCTTAATGTTATCTTAACTTATATCTCTGCAGAAACTAGGGATATTGAACTATTTTTTCATGTATTTATTGGCCATTTGGGGTCCTTCTGAGCCATATTTGTTCATTTCAGTTGCTCATACTTTAATTGGGCTATTTACTTTCAGGGGTCTGACATTTTAATTCTTCATTCTAGATAATAGTTTTCATTCTGAAAATACCTGGAAAACTATTTTGCCTTTCTATTGGTTACTTTTGCACTTTGTTAGTTGTTTCATTTGCTGCTTGGAAGCCTTTTAATTTCATATTTCATTTATTGATCCTTGACTATTATCTCTTGTGCCACTGGGATTCTGTGCAGAAAGTCCTTGCCTATGTATATGTCTTCAAGAGTTTTAGCCATTTTATCTTCTAGGAGATTGCTTTTATGTGTGTGTGTGTGTGTGTGTGTGTGTGTGTGTGTGTGTGTGTGTATGTGTGTTTTAGGGAAGGATCTACAGGGTGTTCAGGGTCTCACTACGAGATTGGACTCATAGTGATCTGCCTGTTTACAGCCTTCTAAGAGCTGGGATTTCAGATGTGCACCACTATACCCAGTCTCAATTGCTGTCTCAGTGTGCCCCAGGTCAGCCCCTGTACTTGTTTGCAGGTGCTTTAATCAATTCACTGAGTTATTTGGCTGGCCCAGATTGTTTCTGTTTTAACATTCAAATCTTTGATCCCTTTTGATTATAGTATATGGTGAGACAATAAGTCTAGACTCAACCTTCTACACATGGATATACCACTCTTCTAGTGCCATTTGTTAATGAGTCCATCTTTCCTCCAGGTTATATTTTTTTGTCTTGTCAAGGATCAAATAGCTGAATATCCTAGGTTGTTTTGTTCCCTCTATTCCAGTGGTGGGGAGCAGATGGCACACATACTGTTTTTCTTTTAAGTCAAAAAAATGTTAATGTATGAGCTGTTTTTCCAAAACTAAAACCTCCTATTCAGGTTTATTGCAGTGTTGGTGAGCTGTGATAAATAAGTGGGTTTGGGGTTGTAGTCTGGGCGGTTGTCTCTAAAAGGCTCAGCATCACTGTTCAATTCTGTTTCGCTGATTTATAAGTCTGTTTTTGTGCTACTACCGTGCTGTTTTTATCACTATAACTTTTGTAATACTGGATGGTAATGCCTCTTGCTTTGTCTTTGTTACCCATAATTGTGTTTGCTATTCTAGGTCTCTTCTGGATTCATATGAGTTTTGGGATTTTTTTTCCCTCTATATCTGTGAGGAATGCTGTTAGTGTGATTGGGATTGCATCAAATCTGTATTTCAATTTTGGAAGCATGGCCCTTTTGACCATACTGGCTCTACCTATCTGGGAATAGGGGATATCGCTGCATTTTCTAATGCCCTCTTCTATCTCCTTTTTGAGAATGATGTAATTTTCATTGTATGGGTCTTCCACTGGCTTGGTTAGGTTAATTACTACGTAATTAATTTTTGATGCTGTTGTGAATGGTATTGTCTCCATAATTTCTTTCTCAGTGAGTTTTGCTATTAGTATAAAGAAATGGTATTATTGATTTTTGTGTATCAATTGTGTATCTTGCTACATTGCTGAATTTGTTTTTTTTTAATTTTTTTAAAATTTTTATTTATTTATTTATTTTCTTGTTTCAGAACCTTTGTTTGTTTAGTCACTCATTTTTATGGCCGGCTCAACCCGCCCTGAGGCCAGGGCTGGTGCAGCATGTGGTGCCGGGGATCGAACCGCAGTCCCTGAAGCCGCCTGAGCCTTCCCAAGCAGACGCTTTAAACCACTGAGCCATCCCGCCGGGCCCCACATCGCTGAATTTGGCTAGTAATTCTTGGAGTTTTCTGGTGGAATTTTTTGGGTCTTCTATACAGAGGATCATGTCATCTACATTTAATGATAATTTGACTCCTTCCTTTCCCATACCTATCCATTTTATTTCTTTCTGTTGCCTGATTGCTCTGTGTAATGTTTTGGAGACTATGTTGAACAGATGCACTGACAGTAGATATCCTTGTCTTGTTCATGACTTCAGAGAGAAAGCTTTCAATGTTCCATATTTAATATGATGTTGGCAGTAAGTTTGTCATAAATGAATTTTATCAGGTTGAGATAAGGTTGTTTACAACTTTTTTCTTTGTATTTTTAAAATCTATTATGAATATTGAATTTGGTCAAAGAATTTTTTGAATCTATTGAGATGATCATGTGGTTTTTGCCCTTATCTAAGTTTATTTGAGGTATTATGTTTATTGATTCCATCCTTGCACCCCTGGAATAAAGCCTGCTTGGTCATGGTATGTGATCTTTTTGATGATTTCTTGCACTCTTTTTGCCAGAATCTTGTTGAAGATCTCTCCATTTATGTCTATTAAAGAGATTGACCCGTAGCTCTCTTTTTTGGCTGGATCCTTGTCTAGTTTTGAAATCATTGTAATGTTAGCTTTTGGGAATGACTTTGGAATGCTCTCCTTTCCAGTGTCATTAAAGAAATTGAGGAGTATTGATGTTAAATCTTCCCTGTTCTTGTAGAATTTGGAAATGAATCTTTTAAGTCCTGGGCGTCTGTTAGATTTTTTAATTTTATTACTTGTTATTGGATTATTCAGGGTCTTAAAACCTTTTGGTCCAGACCTGGAAACTCACATATATCTATGAATTGCTCTATTTCTTCTGAGTTTTCCAGTTGATTGGCATCCAGATGTATGAGCTGATAATCTGGATTTCAGTGGTTATTGTGATTTCACATTTTTAAAAAATTCTAATTGCATTGATTTATCTTTTTTTGTAACATTAGCAAGGGTTTGTATGTTTTGTTTACTCATTCAAAGATTCAGATCTTTGATGCTTTGTGGGGTTTTTTTTTTTTTGTAGTCTCAGTGTCATTGATTTCTACTTTGATCTTTATAATTTCCTCTCATGTACTAGATTTAGGTTTGCATTGTTCTTGTTTTTCTAGGTCATTGAAGTATATAATTTTATTTATTTGAGGCTGCTCTATTTTTCTGAGATGAGTATGCATCCCATAGTTTTCCTCCTAGTACTGCTTTTATTGTATCCAGTAAATTCTAGTATGGTGTTATTATGTAATTCTAGGAACTACCTTAATTTCTCTTTGATTTCTTCTGTGACCCATTGGTTATTCAAGTGAGTACTGTTTAATTTCTATGTGTTTGTATAATTTATGTGGTTTCTTTTGCCATTAAATTCTAGTTTCATCATACTGTGATCTGCTAATGTGCATGACATAATTTTGATTTGTTTGCATCTGCTGAAACTTGTTTTATTGGCTAAGAGGTGGTCTATTTTGTAGAAAGTTCCATGTGCTGCTGAGAAGACTGTGTATTCAGTTGTTGGATGCAACACCCTATAGATATCTATTAAGTCCTTTGGTTTGAAAATGTAGTTCATCTCTAATATCTTATTTCATTTCATTTATACATGTTTGAAATTCATGCAGTTTACAATCATTCGGGGAGTGGTTATATGCACATATTATAGCTTGCTTCTTTTTTAATCTCCCCACTCCCTGCTTTCCCTTATCTCTAGGTTCCCCTATGTCCTTTTTTGTACTTGCTAATGTTATTCATTTTTGCTCATGTTATAATATACTTTATCCTTTATCATGATATGGAGAGGTTTCTGTATTTTTACTTCTGTTCCATTGATGTGTTTTTATTTTAGTTTTGGCACCATGCCATTTTCATCACTATTGCTTTGTAATATAGTTTGAAGGTCAGGTATTGCTATGCTGCCTGCTTTGCTGTTATTGCCCAAAATTATTTTGCTATTCTGGGACTCTTCTGGTTATATTTTTTGTGGTTTGAGGTTTTTTGCAAGAACAATATAGTACAGGACACATTTTATAATGAGTCACCCAAGAATCATATGCAAGCAGTGCAGGGAATTTATCCACACAATAAACACTAAAGAATCCAGCTGAGGGCCTAGAACCTAATACTCTGCATGAGTCCAGCTGAAATCCTAAAGCTCATAATGATGCTTCCCACAAGTCTTAACTAGAGACCTAGAGCCTACAACAAAGTCTCATACAGGCCTGCTCCATTGGTGTGTGCACCAAGATCAGTGGTAAAAGCTAGGAAGTCTATGTCAGCAAGATGAAGGATCTATGCTAGCAGGCTCAGGAATCTGAACTGGAGCCAGGAAGCAATGCTCAAGGGAAGCACCAGAGCTCCCCCAAAGGTGCCATTGTCATCCTCAGCAACAGTGAGATCCTGAGCTCCAGTGATGAGGAAAGCTGAGTTCCCATCAGGAAAGGCAGTGTGACAAGGTTCTCCACATGGCTAAGCAGTGCACCATTCTCCCTTCTGGGCCCAGGAAGTGATGGTCAAGATGAGGACCAAAGTTCATGGGTAAAGCCAGCATGGCAAGGTCTTTCAACAGAACAGCCCAAGAGAACCAGAAGCTTCCATCAGCTCCAATGACTGCTCTGAACAGCATCCCTAACAGCATTCTGTCTCTATGCTGCTGGAAACAACCTTCAGGTGGGCCTCCTGAACCCAGCACCATGCTAATTTAATTCATCTGGGTGTAATAAGTTGACCACTAGTTAAAAATCCACTATATGAATTCTAGGATTGTTTTCTCTAGATCCATAAAGTATGCTGTTGGTATTTTGATTGGAATTGCATGAATCTGTGTAACAGTTTTAGAAGTATGGCCATTTGGGCATTATGCATTCTTCCTATCCAGGAGAAAGGGGCATCTTTCCATTTTCTGATGTCCTTTTCAATCTTTCTTCAGAGTACTGTAGTTTTCTTTGTAAAAGTCTTCACTTTCTTGATTAGGCTAATACCTGGGTATTTTATTTTTCGTAGAGTGACTTCATAGCTTAACTGAAGTGTTTTCTTAATTTCCTTTTCATCTTTTTTTTTCTTAAGATACTGGGGATTGAACTGAGGACCTTGTGCTTGCCAGGCAGGCACTTATGGTTGAAAAAATTTTTTTCTTTTAATAAGAAATAATGAGCCAGGCATGGTAGTGCACACCTGTAATTCCGGCACTTGGGAGGCTGAGGCAGGAAGATCAGTGCCAGTTCAAGACCAGCTTGGGCTACAAAAATGAGCTCAATGCCAGCCTGAGCCACACAGCAAGACCCTATCTCAAAAAGACAAAAAAAAAAAAAAAAGACAGAAAGAAAGAAAGAAAGAAAGAACAATGTGACATTTTCAAAACACATTAGTAGTACATTCCCAATAGTTGATACAATACATATTGCTGTCCTTGTAGTAGTTATACAGAGCACAGGATATAGACATAATAATTTTTCTAATTATTGTTGGTACAAAAAATTTCTTCTCATTGAACTAAGAGAAAGTAGTTGTATACATAGCCCAGTATTCCATAACCACAATGGGTTATTGACAGAACTGGCAATGTTGGAAGCTGTTGATTTAAGCCTTTTACAGCTCAGCATACTAATCTAGCTTTACATTTTATGCCTCATGGTTAAACTTTTCTGCTGAGTGGTTAGGGCAAGTTAAAGCAAGACCTGCGTAACAAAACATGTAACTTTTGTATCTCCCAAGGTCAGTCAAATCCCCTCAGGATTTACTTTGAACCATGTACAGTGCTTTGCAGAACTGTTGTCAATGTCAGCCATCTGGATGAGTCACAGCCATTGCTGGACCAGTTTGCTCTCTGTGAAAGCCTGAGAGAATGTTTTCTCTCTAGGTGACTCTCCCTAGGCACACTATACATCATCAGTCCATTTCTTCTGTGGTCCCATAATCTCCTCAAACAGAAAATTTGGGAAACCACTGAGTTATAGGATGTTACAGTACAAGTTCTCTTATGTCCTGAGTCCTCACTGTCCTTGAAGGGCTAGGGCCAAAATATTGGTAATCCTTGTAGCCCTTTTTTTTCTCTAATTTTTGGTCTGTAAATTTACATTCTTAACCCTCCAGAAGAGAAGCATCATGAAACTATTACTGTATAACATAGGTACTTTGAGCTTAACATCGCTGTCTTTCTGAATATCAAACATCTTGCACTTAACGTGGAATCAGTATTTTCCATCAATCATTGATATTCTAATAGATTCCTATATAATATGATATAAGCAGTTACACATTTTTACACAGACATTTAGAAATCTAAGTATATACAAAATTGTCAATCAATACTAATGATTTTTGTGTGATCTTGTATCCTATTCATTAATGAAATTGGTTGTTAACTTCGAGATCATCTCTGATAGTTTTCTTCTTCTAGTTGAAATTTATAACAGTGGGTTCTTGAGTTTTCCTATATAGTTATATTGATGTTATCTGATCTTTTATGTTTACTAGTATTTTTAAAAACATTTAAGAGCTGGCCAAATAGCTTGTGAGTTAAAGCACCTACAAGCAGGAACAGGGACCTGGAGTTCAATCCCTGGGCCTACCATGCCAACTCTGCCCTCAGGGTACACTGAGATGGCAATTGATACTGGGTGTGGTGGTACACACCTGTAATCCCAGCTCTTTGGAGACTGCAAACAGATGGATCGCTGAGTCCAATCTAGTAGTGAGACCCTTAAGACCTTGTAGGCCCTTCCCCCCAAAAAAATTATTATTGGTACATGTTTGCAGTAAGATAGTGTTTGTTTTATCAAATTGGCTGTGCCATTGTTTGGCACATAGTTTATAATTATTACGTCTTTCTGTTGAATTATCGCCTTAATCAATATGTAGTGTCTTGTTTTGACTCTTCTGATCAATTTGGTCAGTTTAAAGTTCACTTCATCTGAAAATGGAATATCCACTCCTGCTTGTTTTCCTCACTTTTGTGTATGTGAAAATCCTCCCCTCCCAAATTTGGATAATTTTCTGCTATCACTTTTGTAAATATATTTTTTCTTGTAGTATTTATTTTTCTTTTCTTTTTTAAAATTTATTTTTATTAGTTTTTACAATAGTTAATATATTGCTTAATGTTATCTTCGTCATAGTTGTTCAAAGTATAAGATGCAGACATGATTTCTTGTCTAAACACCTTTAGTACAGATCTTTCTTTTCATTGCACAAAGAGAAATTAGCTGTATCTATAGTCCAATAGCCCATAATAGTAGTGGATTATCAACTCATCTGGCATTATCAGAGGCTGTTGACTTGAGCCTTTTACAACTCAGCATATTAATATGACTTTCCTTTTGTACCTTGTGGTTAGATTTTTCTGCTGGATGGTTAAGCCCAAGATAAAGCAAGACCTTTGTTACAAATAATATGTAACTTTTGTATCTGACAATGTCAGTCAGGTCCCCTCAGTACATGAAACCATGTTTTCCGGTTTGCAAAACTTTTGTCAGTGTCAGCCATCTGGATGAATCACAACCATTGCTTGACCATTTTGCTTTCCGTGGGAGCCTGAGAGAATGTTTTCTCTCTAGGTGATTCTCCGTAGGCACACTGTACATCATCACTTTCCTTTGCAGCCTAATAATCTCCTTGAACAGGAAATTTGGGACTCTGCTGAGTTATATGCTGATAACAGTACCAGTTCTTTATGTCCTGTGTTCTCAGTGACCTTGAAGGGCTCGAACCAAAATATTGGCTATACTTGTATCCCTTCTTCTTCTCTAATTATTTGGACTGCCAACTTAAGTTGTTAACCATCCAGAAGAGAAGCTTAATGATATTCTACCCTATAACTTAGGCACTTGAGCTTAACATCACTATCTTCCTGAATATCAAATGCCTTGGATACAACCTGAAACAGGCATTTTCCATCAATTGTTGATATTCTAAATGTTAAAACCCCTGGGATGGATGGGGCCGAGGATGAAGAGGTCGGTCTGGCAGGCTGGGTGGAACAGGAAGTCCTGTAAGCATATTTTTATGCCCTTTATTTTGTCTTTTTGTTTTTACTAATCCTAGGTTAGTTCTTACTGTACCATCAAGAGTTAATGGATCTACTTTTCATGTTAACTTGTTATTTTTACGGTGTTTCTCAATAACTAATCACCACTGTTAGGGTTTGTGTCTACTTGTTCCCTCAGAGCCTCATGCAGTTATGAGGTAGACTTCTAGAATTTGTGTTTAATTCATGATCCAGTGCCGGGATTATGGGTGTGAGTGCTGCTGGGATTATGGGCATGACAGCCTGGGGTGGATAGACTCAATGCAACATTAGGGAGACAGACTTGTTCTTTGTTGCTGTTGTTCCCACTCCTCCCTTTTGCTCTTGCTCTTTGCTATCTTCTGCTGCCATGAGCAGAAGCTGCCCTCCACCATGTGCCACTCAGCCTTGCAGCCAGCTCAGTATGGACTGAAGCTTCAGTAAACTGTGAGCTAAATAAGCCATTCCTTCCTTAATTTTGGGTGTTGAGTATTTTGTCCTAGCAACAAGCAAAAAGTAGCTGAGACAACCACCAACAACCCTGTATTCTATATCTGAGGATCTGTCCTTCCAAAAGCCACTTCTGGAGCCCATACTTTTAGCAGAAACTCATGAATTTCTGTTTGGAGCTTTTTTATGGATTAATTATTTTCTATGCTGGATTTCATGTTTCATCTCTCTTTGTTTAGCCCCTCTGGCTTGTTGTTAGTGTTTGCTGTAGATTTGCTGTTGTTTTGTTTATCTGGCCCATTATCTGTTTACTTATATCTTCTGGGAGCTTGCCAGTGCTTTATTGATCCATTTTCTTGTGTCCTCTGTTATGCTTTGAAATAATTCAGCTGTGCGGCCTTTGGTTTCCTCCCTAACAGCATCCCCAGATCTGCTTTGGAGGAGTCGGCAGTTTTTGGAGATATTTTGTTACCTTGTCTTCTCATGTTTCTATTTTTTGGTTTGTTTGTTTGTTTTCTGTGCTGAGATTTGTAGATTGATTACGTGGATAGATTTGTCACTAGTATTGAGACCTCTTTAGTTAATGGCTACTTCTCAGCAATATCGTCTGAATGTACCTAGCTACTGGCATTGGCCTTTGTCCTGGGATCCAACTGCCTGCATTTAGTTGGGTGAGGGAAGTTGCAGCTTATTTGACCCTGTACCCAGTTCTTGGGAATGAGTCACAATGCTCTTGATGACAGGAAGACAATCCAGATATTGGCATACAAAGTAAGACAATTCACATATTCCCTCTAGTTTGTACCACCAGGTACATGTATGACTGTTCCATTGGGTGGCATGAGAGAGGCCCACAGGTTGGTGCAAGCCATGTGATAGAACCGTCATGCATGTTTCATTCCTGGTTGAAGCCTGAAGACATGTAACACTTTCAAGTCAGAGCTTCCCAGAAGCGATACCAATGCATTTTGGCCCTGTTGTGAGAGTGTGAACAGCAGCAATTATGTCACCTCAGCTATGGCAATAAAATTAGCAATAAAAATGACATAAAAAATAAACGGGATATATGATATGCCCTAAGAACCAATAGTGCACCATTCTTAACCATAGAATAGAGCTCTATGATTATAAGATAAGCACTAAGACAAGTAAGATATTGACCTGCAGTAAATATTTACTATTTATCTCCACTAATAATAGAACAGTATTATCAACAGTAATATCGAAATTACTTATCTACAGCTTCATAGAATTTAATGGTTATAATACCAATGCTACCAGGCTTGGGGAATGGCAGTGGGGAAAAAAAGTGAAATTTGAAAAACTAAGCAATGGAAGATGAGAAGGAGGTGATAAAAGAGAAATCAAGTTCTCATTAATTTGTAAAAGGAAATCAATAGTATTAGGTAAAATCAAGGAGAGAAAAGAGGCGAAGAAGAAAAATAGGATTAAACTAAAAAGGAAAGTATAATAAGGGAACAAGTTAAAATGGAGTAAGGAACAAAATAAAAGACCAAAACAAAAACAAGAGAGAAGAAAAAAAAAAGATAGAAGGGGAAAAAATAAATCAAAACAAACAAAAAAGAGAAAAAATTGGTCCAAAAAATCCTCAGTATTTCCTAATGAATGGTTTCCTTCCTGATCCTACAAACTTGGAACCCAGAAATTCACAGTCCTCTTTGCCCAGCTTTATATCCTTGGGTTTGTGAGTGTACCCTCTGCTCTGGGGGCTCTCTGTCTGTGGACCCCAGACTGTGGCAACTTTCCAAGTTGGGGTGCATCCCTGCCCATGTTGGTGCCCAGGGGAATATACAGAGCCCTGGTCTTTGCTGGATGTAGGCAGTGGGGAGGGTGTTCTAGCAGACTACAGTACTCAATTTCATCATCTTCAGACTAGTTACTGCATCTGTTGGGCCTGATTCCATGTGTAAGGCATTTTGTGCCTGAGTATGAATTTCTCTGAAGATCTATGTCTAACCGTCATCCTCTCTGCACCTGTCTATTGTGACTCTTACCCAGAACCTGTGGCAGGGTGACATTGCAAGGCCTGGTGTGATGCTGTTTTATAGGTGCTCTATGGCTCAGTCCCACATAATCAAGCCCTTCCAAAATGGAGCCTGATTAACATTTGGTAATATGGCAATAATTGCATTGGATTTCTTCTCCAGCTCTGCTTTGTCATGAGGAGGTCACTCTAGAGCAAAAATGCAGACCTTTTAGATTTTTCAATGACACAAACAGCCCACCGTAGCATGCATGCCACAGGTTCAATGCCATGGTTTTACGGTAAAAGCTTATGCTGTTTTTGCAGTTTACAACAGTTATGGGCTTTTCCTGGGGCTAAGAACTGCTAGGCCATCTGTTATTCTTCCTGAAGCTGCCAACTCTTTAGGGTTTATTTTCGCTCCTGGAGCACTGGCCTCTTCCAGTGTCAAGTTGATTGGTTAGTTGTCACCTATGTGGCATTGTGCTGAGGGGACCAAGGTGCTGAGCCAGCTAGCAGTTGGCAGTTTGACATGACTGTGTGTGTAGGAGCCATAATGTGGAGCTGGCGGGGGTCTCCTTCCAAGCTGCCTGGATGTCTCTTCTTTCTGGGCTTTGGCTTTGCCCATGATCAGGTCAGTGGGTTGGTCAGCATCTCTGAAGCCCCCTGAAGAGGGAAAACAAAATACATAGCTGGCTTGGAGTTGGAAGGGGGCTGTGGCCAGGGTGTGGAATCTATAGGTATGGAGTTGATCAGGAGCTAGCATGAGTCCCTCCAGCCTGTGGGGGTGTAGGTCTGTAGCACATTGTTTGGAAGGTAGTTATTGGGCTTAACAGTGAAGTGAATGGGCTGGGGGTGTAGCTCAGTGATGTAGAGAGCTTTCCCAACATGCATGAACCCTAGGTTCCATCCTTAGTATGACAAAAAAATGAGGGAAGGAGGAAGAGAGGAAAGAAAGGAGAGTTCAAAGGAAGAGAGAGAAAGAAAGTGAAAGGAGCAATAGGAGGAAGAGGAAGAGAAAGGAAGAGAGAAAGACACGGTTTCCACACCCGCACCTTCATCCCAAGATTGCTTACTGGTTGTGCTTTATTGATCACATCTTGTAGGATAGTGTCCCAAACTCACAGATGTTGTTACCCAACACTGTCAATGATTCTTTGCAGCCTCTGTGCTCTGATTCCAGGCCCTCTGCTCCTGCTTCACTTCCTAGACTATAGAGTGGGCTCTCTCGGCAGCTCAGTGGTACCTGGGTTGCTGTAGTGGCACAGATTTTGTGGATATAGGCCACCAATGGGGGCACTGATAGAAGTATGAGGGAAAGGGTAATCAAGTTCCATTCCCATAGAATTAGTTATTGGGGGAACACAATCCTGCACCTCCAAGCAGGAGGAGCCCAGTGACCAACCGGCCATCAAATTGCTGCCTGGCCCTTTCCACTGTACTCTGAAGTCAGGTTTGCAGAATCAGTCTCTGCTCCTGGCTGTGGCTGCTCAAGCTCTGGAAAGGCTGCGGGCTCTTGCCTGGAGAGGTTGCTCCCACTTCTGCCTCCAGAACCATGTGACTGCCAAGTGGACCTGGGCATGGATGGGGATGGGACCTGTAAACAAAAGGATGCACTGGGCATTCATTATGTCTACCTAGTCATTGGGACTACCCAGTCCCATCCTCATGGGACTCAAATCATCTCTGCCTCAGGGTCAGTTCTGAGAGATCCATCCACACTGCCTCCCATGCCAGCCATCATGATTGGAAGCCCTGAGCAACCAGGCCAGTCACTGCTGTCCTGATCCAGTGTTGATGTCCATACCTTGGCTCTCCTGCCTCCAGAGAAAATGTTCACCTCCATGTGATACTCGACATTTTGCCCAAGAGGATTTCACTTCCTGTGGTCCCACTGTCTTTGGGGCTATGGTGGAGAGAGACTATGATTCTACAACTGTGCCTTCCTGAGCACCAGATGTGTGCAAGCCCTGCCAGGTACTCATCCTTGACTGGCTGTGCAGAGCACCTCAGGGAGCTGGGATGTGGACAGCAGGACCACAGTATGGCAAGGGGTCCCCACCTCTGTGACTGAGGGACAGGGTTACCTTGTGCCTGAGTGCATACACATGGTGCTTCCTACTGTAGCTCTTCTGGGCAGTTAGTACCCCAGCCTTCCTGCTTGTAGTTTTAATTCCCATATTTGCTCCGCATGTCAGATTTTGTTATACTAGCCCTGCAAGAGTTGCTATTCATCTTTATATTCTGTACAGTTGAAATAAAATCACCAAGATGGACATGGTGTAAGTCCAGCCATCTGGGAAGTTGAGGCAGAAGGATAGCAAGCTTGAGCCCAGCTTGGGCAATTCAGTGACTTAATAGAACCCCTGTCTCAAAAACAACAACAACAACAACAACAAATATATATATATATATATATATATATATATATATATATATATATATATATATCTGAGTGCAAAGGTCCTGAGTTTAATCCCTTGCAAAGAGCACGTGCGTGCACACACACACACATGCACGCGCGCGTGCGCGCGCACACACACACACACAGATTATCAGTAGTTCATAAATTGGCCAAATTTTACTTTTAAATCACTCAGGTGCTTTATGTTTCAATAGGTAGATCCTGAGCAATCTCCAATTTCCTGTGTAGTTATGGAACCACTAAGGTTTTCCATCTCCTAGGGAACCAATTTAGTAATTTACATATTCCTAAAAATGCATTCATTTCATGCATAATATCTATTTTACCTACGTTTTCAACATTTTTGACATTGTGTTATGCCTATTATTTCCTTGTAATCTATTCCACTATCTATCTGCAGTTACTTTATTCCCTTTGTCCTTTCTAATGATATACATTTGTGTGTTTGCCTGTTTCTCAGACTCAGCAGAAGTCTAATCAAATTGTAATTTTATCAGTTCTGCTTTATTTTTCCAAGTCATTAATTTGCACACGTTCTCTTTCTCCTCATTTTCTGTGAATATTTTATTGTTCTGTCATAGCTTCTAGAGTTGAATATTCAGGATAATCTCCCCCCATCCAGTAATTCTTAAAATTACCCCTCAAATGTCACCTCTGGAAAGAGAAATATTTCTCTCTTGAGTACTGCTTGATCCCTAGCACCCAGAATAATGCTGGTCAGTCCCAGATGTCCAGGAAATATTTGAGCGAGGAGGGAACAAGTTACTGGCTTTGTACATAAGTGTTTAAGGTCACAACCCTGCTCTGAAAAATGTTCAGGTCTTGATATAAAATAAGCCCATTGTTAAACATTTCAGACTGCTTATATTTTATTTTATAAATTTAATTTGAGCTATTTAAAAGAATGTATGAAAATGTATAAGTGGATAGATGTGAGATGAAGTCATTCGCTTCATTTTATTTATTTTTGAGAGGATCTGTAGTTCAGGCTGGCCCCAAGCTCACAGCAAATTCCTGCCTCTGCCTCTCAGTGCTGGGATTATAGGAGCATGCCACCATAGCTGGTGGCATTATCAATTTGTTATTAGTTTCTAATTTCATTGTAGTGTGATCACTATAATGGTTTCTACTTTTGATTACTGAGTTTTATAGCTTGATACATGGCCAATTTTTGTCATTGTTTCATGGAGATTTAGAAAATAATCTCCTTTGAGGCTACAAATGAAGCTCATTAACTTTTGTATCCAAGCCTTCTTTCCTCTATTCCATTGGATTCTGAAAAAGTTACAGTAACACTTCCACTAAGATGATGGTTTCATTAAAGTTATTTGTATTTCATGATACATTATATCTTTTATTTGAAGAAAAAAGGAGTTTTTTGAGACAGGGTCTCACTATGTAGTTTAGGCTGGCCTTAAGCTCACTATGTAGGCCATGCTAGCTTCAAACTCACAGCCATCTTCTTCCCTCAGTCTCCCAAGAGTGAGGATTACTGGTGTGTGCCATCACACCTAGCTTTTGCTTGTTGTAGATCCTCTTGCCTGGAATTTTGCTTTGTCTGATATAAGTATTTGCCTGGAATATCTTTGCCAGGCTTTTAGTGTTAATCTTTGTTGTCTTAAGTGAATATTTTGTCATTTTTGTACATCTGGTGTTGTAAGTGTGCACATATGTTTTAGTCTACTTTTCATTACTGTAACATAACAACCAAGGCAGGCTAACCTTACAAAGTAGGGAGTATCCTATGGTTCTAGAGCTTAGGTTGAGGGGCGCCACCTGGTGGCCTTTCTGGGGGTATGAGTAGAGATAGGTAGGGTACTTGTACCCTCTGTTCTCTTTTTGCTTATGAAGCAACTAGTATTTGGGGGCACTGCAGTGAGGTGGGGGGCAGCTCTACTTCCATGATGTGATTTAATCCTAATACTTCCCAAAGGTGTCACCATAACATCAGAGTGAGGTCAGTCTCCACCCTGTTGATCCTCCTTCAAACCTCAACGTAGGGCTTATACACCAATGTGAGCTTGTGATTCAAACTGCGTTTGTACGTGTAACACAAGAACACGTGTGAGCGCAGCGTGGTAGGCTAATCCTAGCACTCTGTAATCCTAGTACTCTGCATGGCTGAGGCAGGAGAATTGTTTCAAGTGTTTTGTTTATTTATTTTTATGGCCGGCTCAGCCTGCCCTGAGGGCAGGGCTGGCGCAGCATGTGGTGCCAGGGATCGAACCATGGTCCCTGCAGCCGCCTAAGCTTTAGACCACTGAGCCATCCCGCCGGGCCCCAAGGCAGGAGAATTGTAAGATTGAGCCCACTGTGGGCAATTTAGTCATTAGTAAGACCTTGTCTTAAGAAAACGGGAATCGGGGAGGGGCTGATGATCCAGTGGAGTGCAAAGGCTCTGGGTTTGATCTCTAGTTTGCTTGCTATTGCTTCTTTGGGGGAAAGTTTTTCAAGTCTTCCTAGGCAAGGTTTTGTGGGTGTTATGGTTTATATCTAGTTGTCCCCCCAAAGCCTCATGCAGTCATTGGGCAGGGACTTCTATAGAGTGAGACTGGACTCATGAGTCACTGGGATTATGTGATTTAGTACTGATCTAGAGTTTGAGACTTGATCCATGATCCCTGGGATTATGTGTTTTAGTTCTGATGGGATTATCCGTCTGAGTATGGCTGAGACTATAGGTGTGGTCTAGGACGGGTATCCTAAGGCAGAGAACCTGATTGGAATATAAAGAGAGACAGAGAGACAGACTTAAGCTGTTGCTCTGCTGCCCTGTTTGGTTGGCTGCCTCTGTCACTATTTTGTTGCTGTTCCACCACCATGAACTGGGTGCTCTCTGCCCTGTTCCACTCAGCCTTGGAGCCAGCCAAATATGGACTGAAACCTCCACTTACTGTGAGCTAAATAAACCTTTCCTTCCTTCGAGTGTTGGGTATTTGTCTCAGCAATGAGTAAAGACTGAGACAGTGGGCATCACATGGAGGAGGAGCCTGAGAGGGAAGCCAAAGTCACACAGAGGAACTTTAGTCCTTTCTGTAGTAGCATGGGTAGTGGCCCCTCAGGACAGCAGACCTGCATCCCTGCGATCTGTGTTCCCTGTACTGGCACTGTCTTTGTAGAAGCAGGTCTATGCTTCTACAATGAGGGCTCTAGGGGTGGAGAATTATTGTGGCTAATGGGGGGGGGGCGGTTCAGTGCATCATAAGAATTCCTGAGGAGAGGAGCATTTTACCCCTCAGGCAGAGGTGGGTGATCCTGCATGAGCTCTAAAGTGCAAAGAAGTGGCTGGAGTCACACCTGGAGGCCTTCCTCTGCCACACCTGGTTCTGGCCCAGGGACCCTCCAGAACTGTGAGTGAAAGCATTTATTTTGTTTTTGCCAGGGCTGGACCACAGGGCCTCATCCCTGCTAGACCCACAGGCCACAGTGAGTCAGGCTCCAGTCAACTGTCTGTTGTTTTTAAGCAAGCATGCAGTCCAAGGACTGATACCCCAAGCGAGCAGCCCTAATTCTTCAGAGGAACTGGGCAGAGAGTAAATATAGAATCATGAAGTGAATTCACCAGGTCAGGGACATAGCAGAGGTGAGAAGGTCCCATAGTGGCAGTTGCAGATGGAGGCTGGGCTGAAGGCCTCAGAGCAAGATGCCTGAGAATGCTGCCCCCCAGATGGAAGCCCCGGAGCCCCCAGTGAAGGTCAGTGTTCCAGGGTAAAGGACCTGGAACTCCAGGCATGAGCTCAATTGCAACAAGTGCTCCCCACACACTGGGACCCCCTGATGCTCTGGACTGTATATCACTGGGTCATGTATATAGGGGATAATGTCATCTGCACAAAAAGATAATTTGACCTTTTCCTTTCTTATACATGCCCCTTTTACTTTTTTTTTCTCTTGCTCTGGCTAATTTGAGAACTATATTGAATAATAATGGTGATAACTAGTGTTATAATGGTAAGACATACATGTCTTGTTCTTGATTTTAGAAGGAAAGTTTTTGGGTTTCCTTATTTAATATGATATTGGCAGTAGATTTATCAGATTGAGAAATATCGTCAAATATACATTTTTACCATTTTTATTATGAATAAATGTTGAATTTTGTAAAAGGCTTTTCCTGTGTTGATAAACATGATTACACAATTTTTGTCCTTCTATTTATGTGGTGAATTATATTTGCTGATTTGCATATGCCCAAGCCATCCCTGTGCCCCTGGGATGAAGCCTACGTGGCAATGATGTATGATCTTCTTGATGATGTGCTTCCTGCAGGCCAATATCTTTTTTGAGGATTTGCATCTGGTTCATTAGAGACTGACCTGGAGTTTTCTTTTTTGATTGTGTCCTTTTCTAGGTTTGAAACCAGGGAAATGCTACCTTCCAGGAATGAGTTTGGGAGAACTGCTTCCCTTCTGATTTCATTACAGAGTTGGAGGAGAATTGACATTAAACCTTCTCTACCTTGTTGTGGAATTCAGGACTGAATCCTTTGGAACCTGGGCTTTTCTTAGATGGCGGTCTTTTATGTCCTTTTTAATCTAAGAATCTATCCATTTTTTTTCTGACTTCACCATTTTATTAGCATAGAGGGGGCTGGGGAGATAGCTCTGTGGCACAAGTGCCTGCCTGGCAAGTGCAAGGTTGTGAGTTCAAACCCCAGTCCCACAAAAAAAAAAAAAGCATAGAGGTTATCGAAGTAGTTACTAGTAATCTTTTGGGTTTCATCAGAGTCCATAATGATTTTTCTGTCTTCACTTCTAATCACATTCATTTAAGTCTTTTCTTTCCAATGTGTTACAGTTCAGACTCATATTGATCATCCTATCTTAGCTTTCCCAGTGCTGGGATCCCAGGCATGCACCACCACACCTGGTTTCTGGGCCAGCAGGGGTTTAGAGGCCAGCATAGTACATGGTATCGGGGATCAAGCTCAGGACCTTGTGCTTGCCAGGCAGGTGCTTAGACTGCTGAGCTATCTTTCCACCCTGGATTTAAGAATTTTTTTAAAATTTATTTATTTAAAATTTTATTTATTTTTTTTTCCTTGTTTCAGAACTTTGTTTATTTATTTATTTGTATGGCCGGCTCAGCCTGCCCTGAGGGCAGGGCTGGCACAGCATGTGGTGCTGAGGATTGAGCCGAGGTCCCTGCAGCTGCCTACAGGCGCTTTAGACCACTGAGCCATCCTGCCCGGCCCCTCCACCCCTGATTTAGATCTTTTCTTTCCATTTGGAGAAGATTGCCTAAGGGTTTATCTATTTTATTTATCCTTTCAAGGAATAAGCTCTTTGATTCATTGATTCTTTGTATTTGATTTTGGTTTCTGTTTCATTAATTTTTGCTTTGTGGTGGATTAATTAATGATCAACTTGTAACACGCAGCTGAGCTGAATCAGCATCATGCCAGGTGTAGAAAGTCCACCTAAGGAGTGTTGCCAACAGCATAGAAAGGAAACTCAAGGGCAAGATGGTGTGCTGTTAATTTTCCTGGAGAAATTTGTCACGCTGGCTTGCCTGATAGGAATTTAGCTATTCTCATCACTGGAAGAACTCAGGTCCTTGCAGTTGCTGAGGAGGCTGTGGTCCTCCTTGGTGGAGCTCTGGTCCCTACCTTGAGCATCAGTTCCTATCCCCAGTACAGATCTCTCAGTGGCTGCCACAGATCCTTTACCCAGCTGGTGCAGACTTTCCAGCCGCCACCACAGGCCTTTGGGCCTTCCCAGTGCAGATCCTTCATACAGACTTGCATGATGTTGTCATGGGCTCTAAGCCTCCAGATGAACTTGTGGAGAATATTGCCATGGGCTCTGGGTCTTCAGCAGGACTTGTGCAGGCCATTGCCATGGGCCCAGCCCCTCAGCTTGATTTGTTGGGTCTCTAGTATGTGGACAAACCTCCTGCACTCTTTTGCATTTGACTCTGGATGAATATTATAAAATAATCCCATAATTTATGTGTCCTGTGTTTAAGCTTTTCTCTTGTAAACCTTGACCACAACATGTTCTGGTCTTTGAAATTTCCTTCCTTGTGCTAGCTTTTTTTTTTTTGTCTTTTTGAGACAGGGTCTCACTGTGCAGTTCAGGCTGGCCTTGAGCTCACTTTTGTAGCCCAGGCTGGTCTCGAACTCACGCCAATCCTCCTGCCTCAGCCTCCCTAGTGCTGGGATTACAGGCGTGCACCACCACGCCCGGCCTTTTGTGCTAGCTTTGGATCTGGATTGTTCTTGTTTTTGTAGAACCTACAAGTGCATCATTAGGCTATTTTGGAGGGTTTGCTCTGCTTTTCTTTTTCTTTTCTTTTGTTTTCCTCTCTTTCGCCACCAGGAGTCAAACTCATGACCTCACACTTGCAGGGACTGTGCTGCTGAGCTATGCCCAGCTTGCTCTGTTTTTCTGATGTGGACATTCACAGATGTAAATGTTTTTCTTAGGACTGCTTTCACTGTGTCCTGGAATATTTTATTGTGTACTGGTGTGCTGTATTGGCATCATCATTTGATTCTAGGAACTGTATAATTCCTTCTTTCATTACCTTTGTGATCTACCTATTCAAAAGAGTTTTGTTTAGTTTCCATGGATTTGCTTTATTTCTATGGTGTCTTTTGCTATTGATCTAAATTTTTTTGCACTATAACCTGATAATATGTATGAGATAATTTTGATTCTTTCATTTTTACTTAATCCTGCTTTATGGGCTAAAATGTGGTCCAATTTGGAAAAAGTTCCATATGCTGTTGAGAAGAATGTGTAATCTGTTGTTAGTTGTGACTCCTACAGATATCTATTAAGATTATTTGCTCAAAGGCTTGGTTCAAAACTGATATTTGTTTTATGAATTTTTTTTGGTCCGTTTGTGAGAGTGGGGTACTGAGGCTGCCACCCACTATAACTGTGCTGATATTTTTCTTGCATTTTTATATTGACTAGTATATGGTTTATGAAGTTAGGTGTTCTGGTGCTTGGTGCACATATGTTTATAATTACTATCTCCTGTTGTTTCTTTAGCCAATATGTAGTAACCTTCTTTTCTCTTTTGATCAGTGTTGGCTTAAAATCCAATTTATCTGAAATTAGAATAGCTAGTCCTGCTTTTTGGGGAGTACTTTATTTCATAGAATTGTTTTTCTATCCTTTGATTTTTTTTTTTTTCTGCAAAGCTTTATTCCAGAGGGGCTCAGCCCCTCTTGGCAGCTGCCTTACTCATGGCGGCCAGCACGTTGCTCAGCTCCTTATGCTTCCTCTTGGCACGGATGTGCGTCCCCACCCTTTTCTTGATGAACTTGAGGGTGCGTTTATCCTTGGAGACGTTGAGCAGCTCCATGGCGTGCCGCTCGTAGGGCACAAAGCCGCACACCTCCCAGATCATGTCCCGTACGAACTTGGTGTGTTTGGTGAGGCGTCCGCAGCAGCGGCTGTGCCTCGGTTTGCTCACATTCTTAGTCACCTTGTACCCTTTGTTGAGGCCCACGACCACGGGACAGCAGAGGGCCATGGCTACTGTTCTTCAATGGTTGCTGTGGCAGAAGCTATCCTTTGATTTTTTAATCTGTGAATTTCTTTTGAATTAAATGTGTTTTTTTTTTTTTTTTTTTTTTTTTTTCGGTCTAGTATGTATCATTGGGTTTTGTTGTGTGATTTTTCCAATCGGTATCTTTCAATATTTTCATTGAGGAATGGAGACTGTCCACACTGAGAGTTAGTACCAAGTGGTATGGATCACTTATAAAGTGACCACTTATAAACAAGATCCTCATTGTTGCATTATTTTCCTGTTGCTGATTCCCCCTACCCGCTTTCTGCTTCACTTCTTACTCTCCCTGTTGTAGTCATTCTACAAGAATGGGGGGGGGCATAGTTGGGCATAGTTCATTGTCCCTTTTCTAGGATATCCTTGGGAAGTGTTTGAAATGCTGGATTGGTGGTCGCCACTTGCTCGATATGCTCTTTGTCATAGAAATAGCTAATTGTCCATCACTCCTGAAGGAGTGTGTTGCAGCCTGTGTAAGTCCAGACCAGAAGTCATTGTTGTTGGGTTTTGTTTTTTTTTTTCCTTTCTGACATAGGGTCTCACTATGCAGTTCAGGCCTGCCTTGCACTCACTTTGTAGCTCAAGCTGGTCTCAAACTTGCAACCATCCTCTTGCCTCGGCCTCCCAAGTGCTGGGATTACAGGTGTGCATAAGTCGTTATAGGAACTGAAAAACTGCACTTCGCATTCTCTTGACTCTTAAGGTTTGTGTTGAGTCTGATGTCACTCTAGTGGGCTTATCTTTATCAGTGATTCATTAGTGTTCTCTAACAGCTTATAAGATCTGCTCCCATGCTGAACTTTTCATTTTTCAACTACATGTGACATGGAGAGCTTCTCTTTTCATGATAGTAATTTGGGGTTGTAGGTACCGCATTTATCTGGGTGTTTCTCCATTTTCTAAATGTTTTGTTATTTTTCTGTTATTTCTGTACACAGGTCTTATTAAAATGCCCTTCATGCTGTCTTCTGCTTTTTCACTTATTCCACTTAGTCTCATTCTTGTTTGCTCATCTGGTGGCTTTTGGATCCATCTTTTATGTTCTCCTACTGTTTTTCTTTCTAAGTTATCTCTAAAAAATTGTCTTCTGAGCTTCTCTGGCTCCTGTATCTTGTGATTTCTGATCCTTGCTAAGGTCTTGATTTATCCTAGTTCCGATCAAAGGTCTAGAGGGTCAGTCTCCAAAATAGATCCTATGGCTGACCAACGCCCCCACCCTGCTCTGTACTGAACAAGCGAATGGTGATGGCAGGTAAGGCAGAGACAGGCTGAGTGGGGCTGGCACTTTTTATTTCTAGCTTTTGAGGCTGGTTATTTTCTAGCTAGGTCTTATTTTCAGGATGTGTTCTAAGTGCAGTGGTTCAGTAAATTTGGAAAATGCTGAACAAAGCCAATTTTTGTAATGTTCCTGTAGAAATAACAGCAAATTATGATAGAAAAACAGCAATGCATACATTGCTGGAAGAAGTATAGGCTGACATCTCTGGGAATGTTTGGCACTGGCCGCACCTGCCAGTTCCACTTCTAGGCATACCTGCCCAGGAAAAGTGTGAAATATGTTGACAAAAAGACTAGAACATATGTGCTCACAGCAGCTCTGCTCACAGCAAACACTGGGAAAACTTAAATATTTCCCAGCAGGCGAATACACCGAACAGCTCTAATAAATCCATCCTTACAGTGAAATACTCCTTAATAAGAAAGAGGGAGGAGGGTGGGTTTTCTAGCGCTTGTGGTGAGTGGAAGAAGCCACACACACAAGGCCATGTATTCTGTGAGAGTCCACTTAGGGGAAGCCTTGGAACAGGAACAGCTCATCAATTACTTTACAGGTCAAGGTGTCACCTGTGGGGAGTGGGGAGGGAAAGGCATGGGAGTGATAAAGTGGCCCTCATCTCTGTGCAGTGACGTGGTGTGATCTTTTGTTAAAATTCACCAAACTGAAAATCTAGGATTTGTACCTACACCAGGTATAAATCCTATAGAAGTTACTATGCAACTTCTGAGGGCCTTAGCCAGCTAGGACACATATGTGTGGTAGGAGGGGAGCCCAGCACACAAGGCTTCCTGACCCAGAGAGGTCCCTTCTAAGGGTGTGAACTAGAACATGAGGAGACAAGAGCATAAGATTCCTTGGTCCTCTGATCTCAGGGGTCATAGGGCACTGTTGATTCCAAGAGACCAGGAGAGGGGAGAGATAGGTTACTATAACTCTCTAGACAGATTCAAGTTATGCACTCCTTTCCCCAGATGTACATGCTGCTAATGGATGTCAGGGTGTTGGTGTCTGGGCTGAGCTGTGACAGCCAGTACAGTGGGGAGAGTTTCTATAATGGTGAGTTGAACTCCCACCACCCCACCACTTGGCTCTGTGGAGGTTGTGTGGTTCAGTACCCTCATCTTGTGCAGGCTGACCATGCCTCTCTCTGACTCCAGACTGAGGACAGAACTGGGCTGGTGGCAGCTCCTGCTGCAGACTGGGGAGCTCTGGGGCTGTCAGTGGCTAGAGTAGCTCTGGGCAGTCACAGGCTGAGTGGTACCAATGGCTTGCAGCCTTGCTGGTCCTCTCTGCTACCAGCCCCTGGAAACTGTCACAGCCACTGCTTGCTGCTGCTGCTGCTGCCCTTATCTGTTCCCTCTCCTGGCCTAGCAGTTGTCCTTATTTCTCTGTCAATATAGTGAGGCACAGCAGGCAATTCATGAATGAATTAGGATCGAAATGAGAATTGCAGAGAGAGAGAGACAGAGACAGAGAGAGGCTGGGAGAGAGACTGTATGTGTGATGTCTGTGCAGGCTGAGCTCAGGAAGGAAGGGGCCAGAGAGGGTCACAGAGGTATGAGCAGCCAGGTGGGCCAGTGAGTTACTCCCTGAAAGGTCCTTGCTGTGTGCAGGAATGACATTGCCACGTGTGCGGGTGACAGATGCTTGGTGGACGATTAGGAAATAAGTCCTTCTCTCCCCTGGGCCTGATAGCATCGGCAGCTAAGAGGCCTGTCTGATTTCATTACAAATCTCCCTTCCTGGGCTTGGAGCAGCTCTGGGCACACAGGTGTGGGAAGACAGCGGCCGCGGCAAGGGCATTTTGCTTTAATTGTGGCCATTAATCTGGCACCAGCGGCTGGGCTGGCCTATGGGGAAGGAGGAGACAGGAAGCCCATCAATCGGGAGCCAGTTGACCCCACCGACTGCTCTCTGGTGAGCGGGGAGTGGAGGAAGAGCTTAGCTCTGCTCCAGACCCTCCTGGGTTCTTGGAGCCTGTAGGCATCCTGGGGAGCTGGCAGGCGACACCCCCAGCCCTGGCTCCCCTCCTGTTTTCCCAGTGGGATACTTTGCATGAGGTGGTGACACCTTGTCTAATGGCAGTCCCAGCTCTGAAGTCAGAGTGTAACCCCGAGGATAGGGAAGCACCAGGAACAGTCCCATGAGCAGGGTGGAGTGTGGCACTGTCCCAGAGCCATGCAAGGCTGGAGAGGCCCCATCACAGTGACAGACTGTGCTCATGGATGTGCGGAGGGCAGGCCCCCTACACTTCTGCTTTCCATTTTGCAGCCCCAGATGTAGTCTCAGAAAGGGCTCAGGCAGGATTGGGCCTGGGCTAGGCCAGGCCTGCTTGGCACTTTCTTGTGTCCTCTAGTGCCAGGAGTAGCCTTCAGGGCCAGATGGAGGTATAACGTGTGAGTGGGGTCCTACTAGAGAGGCAGGGTGGACATGGAGAGGGGGCCCAGGAAGGAGCTTTGTGAACTTGATTCCTGGGTGGCCAGGCTCTGGAGAAGCGCCATGTGCCCTGGAGAGCACTTCCTGATGGAGGCCTGTGGACACCCAGGAGCATGGGCAGGCAGCACGTCATCAGGGAGGGGCTGAAAGCAGGCCCTGCCCAGGGGCTTGGGAGGGGCCTTTGCCACCAGTGGGGCTAGCAAGGCCATAGTGGGGACAGACTGCCAGGCAGGGCCCATGCTCTGGAGGAAGAGGTTGGGTCCTGGGAAACCTAGACTCTCGATACCTGTCATAAAGGATGATTTCAGGTAAAGAATCAAGGCCCATTGAACATGAGACATGTGTGTGTGGTATGTACTGTGTGGCACTGTGTATCTCATGTGGCATGTGATATGTGTGTATGTACAACATGTAATATGCCATGTGTAGTGTGTTATGTGATACATGTCATGTGTGCTATAGGCAATGTGCGTGGTATATATAGTGTCTTATATAGTGTATAGTGTATTATGTGTATGGTATGTATATATGTCAGTGTGTGGTATGTGACATAGTGTATGTGCATGTGGTGTGGCATGTGGGGTGTGGCCTGTGTGTTGTGTGTGGTATGTGTTGGTCTATATTTAGTACGTGTCTGTGTTGTATGCATGTGGTATGTAAGTATGTTGTGTTGCCTGTGTGGGTTGTCATGTATGTGTGGTACGTATATATGCTATGTGTCTGTGTATGGTATGTCTGTGTGTACGGATGCACCCATGCGTAGTGTGTAGTGTGTCAGTGCGGATGTGAGGTCAAGCACCCCTGTGCCAGCTGCAGGGGGGCCCCCTCCTGAGCTCAGTGCCCTCAGGCAGTAGCTCACTGGTCTGCGCTCAGGCTCCTCTAGTACTGGAGTGGTCACTTGCTCTGTGCACTGCTGCAGCCAGGAGAGGGACTGAGGCAAGCTATCAGCCCTGGGAAGCTGGTCGAGGGTCTCAGCCCTCCTGGGTCCTGGGTTGGGGGGATCCTGACCTACCAGGAAGCTGGGGAGTGGCCTGACCTCTGGTTGTGTCCAGTACCTGGCCCTCCTGCTCCAGGGTCCTGAGCAGAGCGAGCAGTCTCCCATCTGCCTTCCTTGGTTCTCTCTGCTCCCAAGCCCCTTAGATCTACTCTGCTGCCAGGGCTAGAGAGTTCCTGTGCCCCCTGTTCTGCCCCTGCAATATCCTTGGAACATAGCATGATGCATTCAACTCTGCTGCCCAGTGCCTTTGTCCAGGAGCTCCTCACAGTTTGTCCTCCTGGAAGATGATCCCACCTCTCAGGGGCTTATTGGCCTGCCCTTCTTCCAGACAGGCTCACAGCAACACTTTTGGTCTTCTCTGTGTGGCTTCCTTTGTTGTCATCCCACTTGTAATCTTGAAAACTGACCTCCTGGCATGGATGGGTGACCTGGGCAAAATTTGCTGCAGTGCAGGATACTGGGACACCGTACTGAGGCCCCGTAGTGTGGCCTTACACTGTAATTTTGCACTTGTACCATGAGGAGGCATCAGTGTCTCGTCACTGTTGCCTGCGCTGGACTAGAGGGTGACATGGACCCTCATCTGCCCTGTGGGCTTTGGCTGCTCAGGTAGCTGTGCCTCTTGGAGCCAGCAGCTCTGCCTGAGGAGGAGACCAGGCTCTAGGGAGATGAAGCAAGGCCTGCAGAACCTGGAACTCCTTTCTTTCTCTAGAGAACCGAGAGGCTCAGTAGGCTGAGGCAGAACTGGGTCATGCTCAGGGTGGTCAGTCAGGACCACTGAGTAGCTCCGTGGGCGAAGCAGCTCCAAAATCTAGATACACTAAATAATCTGCTTGCTGCATTCACCTGGTCGCTTTATTAGCATGAAAGATAAATTTAAATCGGGCTTGTGGCTAAAGGAGCCCACACTCCACTCCTCATTAAACAGAGAAGCCAGCTAGGTCCAAGGACACCCAGCCCCCTCAGTTAATTCAGATTTATTACAATCAGGAAACAATCTAATTCAATTAAAATGTATCTACAATGTGTTTAATGAATCTCACCAGAATCAAGTACATTGGACTGCAGAATTTATTATGCCAAGCAGCATTATGAGCAATGCTGAAGCCAGCCCTGCATCCCCAGGAAGGGACCAAGTCAGCGGGGCAAGAGGCCCTGCAGGGGAGGCGGTGGGGTGGAACCACTGCGTCACTCTGGGTAGGCAGGAGGTACTTAGAGCTGGTCTGAGGGCCAGCAGGAGGTGTTTGGGAAGCCGGAGAAGCTGCCATTCCAAGGCTGCAGTTGGTTCTCTGACTGATCAGGTACAGATTTGAAGACACAGTTATAAAAACTATAAGCCAAAATAATGGCCACCGGGGTTTGTTCTTGTGTGCTGCTGGTACAGAGCATTTGCTGGGGCCCAGCAGTAAGCAGCTGCTGTGTGATGTCCTGTCATCCTGACGTGGTCCTGTGACATAGCCACCATTAAACCAAGGTGAACCCTGCAACCCATTGGGCATAGAGGCCCTCATGAGCTCAGGACGCATGGAACCTCTGAGCAACTGGACTTTGGAGAGAACCTGCAGACCTGCCTCTCACAAGGCTCCCCAGGACCTGGTTCTCTGACTTTGGAGACTCAAGAGTACCACTCCCAGCCTGTCTGCTCTTCCTGACACCCAACCCCTTCTCACCCAATCAACTACACTCACATGAAGCCAGATGTGCCACTGAGTGTCCACTAGAAAAGAACTTTGTTCATTTCATAGGCAGAGCATGAGTAGACAACAGGAAGACCATCATTAAAGAAAAAGATGGAGCACATAATCTTGTGGGATATATAGCGTGCATTAGTGGCCATCATTGCTAGATAGTGACCTAGGGGGTCAGTTCTATTCTCTAAATTGTCTATCACAAAGAATTGCTTTGGTAATCAGAAAAGACTATTAAAATGATTTTTTAGATAAGCCATCTTGGCTTCTCATTTCTCTTTATTTCTAGAAAGGTTAAAGCTTTGGATTCTTCTGTGTCAGTCTACTGTCTGCTGGTGTCATGTGTTCCTGACAATTTGTGCGAGCTCCTCGTAACTCAGGAGTTTAACCCATAGCTGTTGTATTTGTTGAAATAGTTTTCCTAGTTCTTTACTATTTGTGTGGGTTCTAATGTTTTCAGTGGACAAAGGCTTATCATCTTCAGTCAAACCTATTGATCGCCCCCTTTCAGAGGCCTCCCATTGCTTCTTAGCTTAAAAAAACTCCCTTCTTCAATGAGAGATAAAGCAGATATTGACTTAGTTCTTAGGGTTCTTTCCTCTTTTCTTTTCCTTTTGGATATAATTCTTTGTTTGATCTGTTTGAATTTATACCAGCTTACAATGTGAAGAATAATTATTTTCCAAATAGTGAAGCAACTGGACCCTTCCCCTTTGTTGGCTTGTGTGTTGTAGAATTGAATCATTTTTAGTAGGAGAGGCCGTTTTTGAGAAGCTTGATGTCCAGGATGTACGTGAGATGTCACTTTTACACATTATGCCACATCATCCCATGTATGTATGTGTGTTGTGTATTTGCACCAACATAGTGATTCCTGTGACTGGAAAGGAGTAGAGGCGGGAAGGGGGTCAGGTAATCCCTCCCTGATGTAGAGAGAAGAGAGGAAGGAGGAGCCAGCATCTTTCCTGGAGTCTGGTGCCTACTCAGTTGCTCTGTGAGTCTACAAGCTGCTCTGAGAGCCTCTTGTGGAGAAGAGGTGAAGCCCAGACACCTGCTCGGGACAGTGGTGCTCACTTGGGTGACAAGTGATGGAGGAAAGGCACCTGGAACAAGCGTGAGTGGATGGATGGACCACAGGTTGGGAGGTGTTACTCCGCCTCAGACTCTAGCTCCTGTATGGCTGGTGAGGACCAGACCCGACAGCACTGTCCTGTGCCCCAAGAGGAGCACCTTACAGAAGCTAGGGAGGTACTCCCTGGAGTGTGCTCGTGACTGGGTGTGTGTGCATGCGTGAGACAGCTATCTGGGATCTCTAGAAGTTGGGTGGTGCCCAGGCTCCCTGTCTCCTCTTGGAGATTTGCATTTTGAAAGCTGGACTTTGGAATCAGTCTCCCTCCCCCTACCCACTGTGAAATCTATTTTTTTTAGTTGCTCTTGATGCCAACTTGTGATCTGCAGTTCTTGACTCAGAAGGTGCTAGTGAAGCACCTTGCCTTGCAGGGCCCAGGCTCCCTTACATGAGTAATTTATTGGGTCTTGGACTGGAAGCAGAGGTCCTAGAGCAGAGGGGGCATGCTTAGGACCCCTGTACCCTGAGAGCACCCAACCCGTTTATTCCAAGGGGTAAAGCAATCCAGGCTCTGTGGCACAGACTGAAAGATGTCACTCTGCAGATGGGTGACAACAGAGGCTGCAGGCAAGTGTCAGTGGTCCACAGCCCAGTGAAAAAGAGTTGCTGGGCTCCTACTGGGAGCTCCCGGGAATGGTCCCCTGCAGGGGTGGTGGTGGAGAGCCAGTGGGTAACTCCTCTCCAGGTTTTTATTCCAAAGCCAGAAAAGGGTGCACAGAGACTCGGGAGCTCATGCTTCCACTGGCTGCCCGACCTACACCTGCCCTCCCCCTGTCCAGCTAGGCCAGTATGCCAGAGCTGGGCTGTGAGTTGGCTTCAAGGTGCCTCCCTTTGATCTCCCAGTCCCAGTCTAGTTCTTTCCTTGTTTCTGTCTCCCAGAAGCCCATATGCTCCAGTGTTCCTTTGGACTGGTGGCTTTGGTGACTCTTCCTCCAGGGCCTGGGAAACACAATTTAGGCCCACAGGAATGTGCTTTTGCTCCTTGGCGATATAAAACTCTCACCTGGTGGCCATTTTTCCAGGAAGGTCCCTAAAGCACCATGTGCACATTCTACAGTGCTTGCTGATACAGAACAGAAACGCAGGTTGCAGGCAGTGTCCACTGCAGGGACCACAGCTCTAAGATTGGGTCTAAATCTGAAGCCTCCCAGTTTACATGTTCCTCCATCCCACTCCAGTATCATGGGAGCTTTTACTACCACTGATCAAGCCGGTGGCCTCTTGCCTGCCTGCTACCAAAGAGCCAGCCTATGAGCCTTTGTGAGACCACAGGCGCAGATTCTGTGGGCGATGCTTTCTGAGCTCTGCTCTTCGTTATCTGCACAGCTCTGTGATTCCCACTAGGGGAGTCAGCAGTTACAAGCCTGCCCGCAGTGCTGCAGACTCGGCAGCCTGCAGGAAATTGACCACCAGGGGGCGATCGCACACAGCAAACCTGTGGCACCCCCCCCTCCTACCCCCTGCTGGGGGGTGCTATGAGTTCCATTTTCTCCTAGGCCTAATTTCTCAGAAGGGAAAGCAACCAAAGGGAAAAGTCCACGTAGGCAGCGGTGAGGACCTCAAGGGTGTGTCATTTTCTGTTTTAAGGATGCATCCATCCTGTCCAGACTATAGCCAGCATGTTAGCGTGGATGTGCCACAGAAAGGAGGGCGTGAAGTCTGGCTTTTAGTGCATATTAAAATAAGTTTATTTACATAGTAACACGATGCCACAGAGTACACAGCAAAGTACCACAGCAAACCAAAGGGCGGCACCACTGGTGACAGAGGGGACCTGCTATCGGTAGATTTATAGAATTCTACAATAGGTAAGTGGAGAGTGAAGCTCTGGAAAGAGCAAGAGAAACATGATTTCAAACTAGAGTGTGGGCAGTGCCATGGAGAATTAGAGATTGGAATGAGGCCCGTTATGATTCCAAAGGCAGACATATTGCTTCTGCCTGGATCTCACACCAAAATGCCCTGCACGTCATCCACAGAAATCCCAGCCCCGAGTTCACATACAGCACTCTACGGTCAGCAAGGGAAGGGATGCCACATAATGCTGGAGCAGTGTGGCTCACCTTCCCACCAGGCCACCGCGAAGCCCCAGGGGTGGTGCAACATTCAAGTGATTGAGATTGCAGACACACACACTAGTGGGCAAGTGGATTTCCTGTACTATAATAATATTTTTAGCAAAATATATACTTCTGTAGTTCTGCTAGGTTAAAAAACTTCTGACCTCTTTTGACTCCCTGAAACATTCTTGATTTAAAAAAAAAAAATACATGGGGATGTATGGGATGGGGAAGGGGAAGACTGGGAGGCCCTGGGAGTGGATTGTGGTTGGGGGTTTGGAACGCAGGCCTCTGCCAGCCCCCTGGGCAGTCAAAACCTCCGGCAGTGGTGAAAGCAGAAGTCTATGCTAATTTCCAGCAGCTGTGGAGCTGTGTAACAGCTGGATAGCACCTTGTACAGTCTGGGCACTTATAAATACTAAGTAGAAGGATGCTGAATGGTAAATGCTTCTGTAGGAAAATTTATAAAAACGGTATAATGTGGTATGAAAAGTCCCCAAAATTCATTAAACATAGCTACTGAAACTACCTTATGTCTTAAAAAAAAAAAAAATGCACAGTCCTCAGCATCATTCGGTGATGATGTTCCCACACAGAGGTCTGGGCCACTGCCATGCTACGGTGGGGTGGGAGAGCTCCCTCTCTGACACCGGAGATGCCACTATCTGCTCCATGCTTCCTCCTCCTGCTCTTCATCATCATCATCATCCTTTCTTCCTCTCCCCTACTATACAGAATGGACTTCTTAAATAGGTGCTTTTCAGAGGATGGACTTACTTTACCAGCTGAACAGTTGATCCGGAATGTGTATGAATTTCCCTTCTGGTGTCTGTCACACTTAGCCTCACCAGCTGAGAAACAGCAGGACAAAAGGGCTGATTTCTTTGGTATCATCTGTGGCCAGTATCTAGCACCATGGCTCTTCTGGCTTCCTGCAGTGCCCCTGGTGGCAGTGCTGATGCGAGCACGGACAGCTAGCTGCTGTGCACACATCTGCAAGTGCACAGCCTCAGGGTGCTCTGCTGGCAAGGGGCATGGGAAGCACAGCCAGGGAGCCTGGTCCCCCAGGGTGCTCACGCTTTATGCAGCTGCCATCATCTAAAACACATGAGCACATGGCTCTGAATCCACCCAGCTTGTGGGCCTGGGCTACACTTCCTGATCACTTCTAGTAGAACTATGGGAAATGCTAATTGCAGGTTCAGGCAGAACCAAATGTCAGGTGACTTCCCAGTGCCAGAGTGTTCACAGACCAAATTCAGAAATCTGGGCACAATCCTCTCATGCTGTGCTACTTCTAGGGTCCAAAGACCTTGCATGGAAATTTTATAATACTAGAAACTTCGGAATACAATTATAGGTAGGTGTATTCATAGAAATGTCCTGCCCATCTCTAGAAGTGCAGGTTTCTTGGCTTAAAGCTTTACCTGCTCACAGGCATACTCTGACTCTAGAAGCACACCTGGTCTCTGCCTGCCTGGCACTAACCCTTCATGTGCTTCACTCCCGGCCCCACAGCAATTAGGTGGTGTGGGTGCTGTGCCCCTAGCATCCCAGTTTTCCCTCTGAAGGTGCATCCTGAATGGCATCGCCAGGCTCCTGGCCTCTGATGCTAGCAGTCTCAGTCTGATGGTCCTGCTCATGGTTCTCACACCGCTGCTCCACAGGTTGTAATAGCCTTTCCCATCCCATGCTGTTTGTGCCTAGCTTCTGCACGGCTCATTACAGTACGTGTTCTAGAGGGCTCTCGGCCGCCCCACTCATCCTGCCAGGACCACGCTGCACTCCAAGGCACTCTGTGATACATTCATGCCTGATCCCAGCTGCTCCGGTCACTGTCCTGTCCCCCAGGACCCAAAAGTGTCAGATTGTTCATGCTTGTGTGGCTTAAGGAGAGGCTCTGTAAGAGCTTAATTGTTCAAATGCTCAAAAGAAATGAAAGAATCAATAGTATAGACTCTTAACAGGAAAACCTCCCACCACATTTCCAATCAGTATTGAGGACAGTAACTTGATGTTACTTGAGAAAAAGTGCTATGCTATTTGCAATCCAAAACTCATATACATACATATGTATAAAAAATGTGTGTGCAACTATGTCTACAGAGGGTAGAATTTCCAGTTGATAAATGAATTCCAAGTTTCTATCAAAATTAAAATGGAAGTATAAAATATTCATAATAATGTTAGACTGAATTTCATTACTTTGGAAGACTATAGTGAGGACCATCTGATGTGTATCTTGCTTAGAAACAGTTTTTCTCTCTTCTGCTGTAACCTGTCCTGTCCCTCCTTCCATTCCTTGGTCATTGTCTGAGGGGCTGGAGACCCTTCTCAACTCCTGGGCATGCATCCTTGGCCCTTCACAGATGTGGATATAAAAACAGTAATAGACACGTGTGGTATGAGGAGGTGCTCAGTTTCCCAGTGCTGTTAGACTATGGTAGTGGTAGTGGAGGCGTCCATCTACTGTAAGGACTATCGAAGTCATAGCAGAGAAAATGGAAAAAACAAAGATACCTTGGGACAGAACAAACAGAAGGACCAGGGAACATTCTGCATTAAATATGTAACCTCATTAAATAGTCAACATTCAAATTTACTTGGGCAAGGCACCGCGAGAATGACATTGAGAAGGTATGTCTCAATTTGCAAATCATGGGGGCGGGGGGGAGGTGTTGCTGATGTGGGCAATGGTCTGTGTATGGACAGCTCAGTGCATAATCAAGCAAGAAGTTAGGTGTGCATGGCTCTGCGTGCTAAACCAAATACCACCCACCAGCAAGGCGGCCAAGCCACAGGTCAGAGGCCGAGCTTGCCCTCTGCATAGAGGAGGCAAGACTCTGGGGCCAGCCAGTCAGTCTGCCTTTGCAGAAGTCCTAGAGGACAAGGGCCTCTTACAGGTAGAGCCTTGCAAATGTCATTCTCTTAAAAACAACAACAAAAAAGCACAATAAAATACATTCTTCTCCTTTCTTGATCCTCTTTGATACAGGTGAATCACATGAAAGGCTGTTAAAAATATTAAAAGTTTAGAAATTTCCAAGGCCACTAATGTGCCATCGAAGTAATACTGCACAGTCGATCTCGGCTTTTAGAAAACCACACAGGCCTCTGGGGCCACAGGCTCCCTCACTGACAGTGCAGAGCACAAGGCTGTCAGCCCTGCCACAGGCTGCTCCTGAGCCCTGGCCTCCGCCCTAGCATATGTGTGCACACATACTGTGTGAGTGACCCTTAGGACTCAAAGCTGACGTAAACTCACAGTTTTGAATAAACAAGCGGGCACATGCATGCACAGGGGAAGGAATACTCGGCTTGGTGTGGAGGGAAGAGGGAGAGGGTTTCTGCAGATCTTGCTTCAGGTGAAGTTGCAACATAAACACTGTAATATACAGCTAAAAAATACATACAGAAATTGCACATATATCCATCGCAGAGGAGCGTGGCTCTGTGGCGAACAACTCTCAGCCAGCCCTCAGCCATCTGCCTTCCTGCGAGCTGTCCTCTGGAGCCACTTGAGAGTCTTGGGAACAACGTGCCATCGCAGGCTCTTTGGAGGAGGCCAGCTGTCTCATCAGTGGCCATCTCCCTGTCCTTTGCCTTCTGGCCATTGCAGTAGTCAGCCTCTCATACTGCCATTTAAGGAGACCTCGGAAATAAGTGGATGCCACTTCATGGAGGGCTGTGTCTATAGCATTTGGTTAACCAGCTGACCCTGGCTATTGATAGGAAGAAACTGGCCAATCACTGCTCAGGGGGAGAACTCGGATCCAGGCTCTGCTGACCTTGCAGCATGATACTGACAGCTCTGAAAGGAATCAAAAAATGGCATTTTAAGTTCTGTTCCCTTGTGGCCCCCAGTGAATTGCACATGCAAGAAAATCATCTCATGTCCAGCTATTCATAAGCTCTCAACTTGCTGTACCCTTCTGGGGCACCAGCAACATCACGAAGGATCAGCTCTGTAATGGGCCACAAGTGGGGACAGTGTAGAGGTGAAGAACCAGGCAGGGGCAGCAGAGGGGAGGCTATTAAGGCCATCCTCTGTGCAGTGCACACACTTACTGGTAATAGAAATGAAAACAGGTCTCTGACCCAAGGGACAGGAATCTTTTTCTTTCTGCTGCCTGGAGAAACAAAGAACACAGTCCTGGCAAATGAAATTGAGCTGATGCTAAGAAAGGCAGGTGTGCCTGGTGAAGATTCCATTACTGACAACTTAAAAGAAGGAAGAGGCTGTTTGAGAGGTGTCTGGTCACTAGCAGAGGCTGGCTTATCTGGCTATTGATAGTGAGAATAAATACTTGTTGCTATAAGACAGGTGCTCATCAGAATTACACTGGAACTGAACACAGCTCATTGAACTCAGACCACAGGAGCGGACCCTTCAAGAGATGCATCTGCAGTTTTTGCTGCATGGAGGACAGGATGGAAGGTGCTCCATGGTATTTGTGCAGCTGTATTTCTTTAGTTAGGAGAGCTTCTTATTTGACCTGGAGCGGTGGGTGAGCTCCTGAATGGACCCATTTGTTCATGGACAGACATACAAGGGCTCTCTCTACCCTAGAAGTTCTGGGTGAAGACCAGGACAGCGAAGTGTGGGGTGATAATGAAGAGGAGATGTAATACAAGCAGCTTCCAGGACACATTAACGGGGTTGCAGGATCTTCACAATACAGCCAAGGGAGTCTGTGGTAGCAAAAGCCAGGTACTGAGCACAAAGCCAGTCCTCGAGGCTGATGCCACTCTCCCTATCCAGGGACTTCTCAGCAAACTTGATCATCAGCAGGGTTCTCTTAATGTCCAGCCAGTTCTGCAGTAGGGTATTCCTCTGTGCTAGGCTTGTGGATGCGGCAAAGGTCTGGAAGAGGTCTTCACGGGGCCCCCACAGCAGACACTGGAGGATGCCTCTGGCATCAGAAATGAGGATGCGCTCAGAAGGGTTGGGGTTCAAGAGGCAGCTGGCCAGCTGTTGCAGGCCCCGGGAGTAGGGGGAGCGGAGAGGAATGTGAGGCAGGTCTGTGCGCGTGTACTCCTTCTCCTTTAGCTCAGGGTTCTCATCAAAGGGGTTGGGCAGGTGCAGCATCTCATAGATGAGGATGCCTGTCTGGAACTCGTCACACTTTTTATACTGAGTGGCAGTTATGATCTCTGGGGCAAGGCGAGACTGGTCTCGCAGGATCTCTGGATCCACAAGATGGCTCTTCTGCTTGGCCTGAGAGAAGTTGCTCACAATAAGCCTTGTGGGACAAGAGGAGATGGGGCTGGGCTCTGCAGGCCCAAGGCCCTGGGTGGCTCCCCCAGGCTGGTGGTGAACGAGCAGCAAATTCTCTAGGCGGAGATCGCAGTGTGTGACATGGTAGGGCTTGAGGTGCTCAAGGCCGGAGCACAGTTGCAAGAGCAGCAGACACACCTGTCTCTCATACACATCAGGGCTTTTGCTGTGGTGGGTCAGGGAGTCTCGCACAAAATCAGCCACTGTGAGATGGGGAACTTCTCTGGTGATCACTACAACATGGCTTCTCTGTTTCCTGTTTGGGACTCCCTGGCTCTCCTTCTGCGATGACTCATTTTCACTGCAGGGCTCTGAGTTTACCCCACCAATTTCTCCTTTCACCTCTTCTTCCCTCTCTTCCATCTCATCTTCTGCCTTTTCAAGGGCATCAGGATCCTCCCAGGGAAGTAGACGGTTAGGAACTTCGGCAAGGAAATGACCACAGTCCTGCTGGATGTTGAAGTGGACAGCCAGACTCTGCCGAACAGCCAAGCTGTGGTAATACTGCTGCGATTCTTTAGCTTTGCTCTTGCAGATCTGAAAGAAGAAAGCAAGTAACATGATTTGGAGCTCACACTTTCATAGCTACACTTGTGACACAGGAAGAAGGATTAGCTGGAAGGTGGCCAGTTCAAGGAACAAGCAGTTGCACAGTTAAGGCTTCAGAAGGGGTCTTGGAAGCCCTGTGCCAAGAGACAGTCAAACTGGTGCTCACCACTTCTCATGGATATCCATAAGAGGTGCAATGCTCACCTCTCTGCTCCACAGCCTTCAAAGTTGTCTAAGGTTCTCTTCAACAAATGGTGCTGGGCTGGGGAGATAGCTCAGCAGAATAAGCACTTGCCTGGCAAGCAAGCACAAGGGCCTGAGTTTACCAGTTGGAGGGGTTGCGGTGGGCAGGAAGGTGCTACATGTAAAAGAATGAAAATAGACTTGCACTAGTTACAAAATCACCATCTCTCACCAGTTATAAAAATCAATTAAAGATGGATTACAGGCTTAAATGTCAGACCTAAAACAATGAAAGTACTAGAGGAAATCCTTCAGGACACAGGAATAGGTAAAGATATTTGGGAAAAGACACAGATAACAAAAACAGGTATAAACACAGGAGAGCAAATCAACATAGTGAAGAGAAAAAACTAACATGGCAGAGAATATATGAAAACTATTGACAGTAAGGACAAAGACTTGGTAATTCATATGTATCCAAGAATCTCAATTTCCTGTAAATTCTCAAATTCATTGGCGAGCAGGTTTGCAAAAATTGTCAGTAATCTTTTTCATTTCACCAGTACTGTTTGTGATTTCATTTATTTATTTGTTTGTTTGTTTGTTTGTTTGTGGGAAGGGCCTACAGGGTTTTCAGGGTCTCGCTACTAGATTGGACTCATAGTGATCAGCCTGTTTACAGCTTCCTAAGAGCTGTGATTATAGGTGTGTGCCAACACATCCAATCTCAACTGCCATCTCAGCACACACCAGGGGGTGGAGTTGGCATGGCAGGTGTGGGAATAGCACTGCTGGCCCCAGCGCCTGCTTGCAGGTGCTTTAATCTGCAGAGCTATTTGGCCAGTTTCATCTTTTTCATTTTTGTATGCATTAATTTGTATCTTTTCTGCCCTTTTTGGTTAGAGTGGCTAAGGGCTTGTCTTTTATTCTTTCAATGAACCAAGCCCTTTGTCCTTACTCTGTCAGTCAATTTTGTTTGCCATAGTTGTGACCATCATAATCATATTCACTACAAAGTTTAAAAACCTGATTTACCTGTCCATTGTATGTTACTTTCCCAACCAATGGGAAGGTAATACAAATGGGGACAGGTTATTAAATAAGGTCTTTGGGCCACAATAAAGTACTATCTATTGTCTTGCCAAGTGAGTCCAGGCTGTAAATATCTACAAAAAGTAAGTGGAAAAAAATTGTGCTGTTGCTGAATTTTCTAGATGAGATACAGGGCATAGAAGACCAGGCTTTGGCACTGTGTGGGATGCAAACAGTCTGGGTATATTCAATTCCTCTAATACTTATTGTTTCTTTATGATAAAAATATTCAAAATCTAATCTTATGGGGTTTTTGAAATATACATTATCTGCAAGTCACCCTTACTGTGAAATGGAACATCCAAACTACTCTGTTCTGTTAGTACCCTTTCTTCATCCCTCTTCCTTCTCTGAGCCTCTCGTAACCACTAGTCTACTCTCCATTTGTATGAGATGAGCTTCTGTAAATTTCACAGAGGTGTGAGGTCCTGTGTGTGTCTTTCTGTGCTTGGCTTATTTCATTTAACATCAGGATCTTCAATTTTATCCATGTTGTCAAAAATGACAATTTCCTTATGTAAATAGACCATTTTTTAAAAATCTATTTCTCATGATTTGTATCTAGATGTTCTTCCAACGCCTCATGTGGCCACAGCAGGGCTTTTGGGAGGAGACTAGAACATGAGGAGGCCATGCCCACTGGTGGATTAGTCTGCTGTGAAGTTTACAAAGCTAACGTGCTCTGAGGAGGAGGGGCCTGGACTGGAAGGGTGTATCATGCTCCCCACCCTGCCCTTCATTCTCTCTGCCTCCTGCCTGCCACATCATGAGTAAGTCTCCTCTGCCAGGCCCCTGTGGGCCAGCCAACTAGATACAGAAACAGGAGCCAAAGCAAACCGCCTCTTTTGCATATGTTGGTATTTTGTCTCAGTGACGGGGAAAGTAACTTAAGATGCTATCCATCAGTTGAACAGTTAGATTTCCAGTTCTTGGCTGTCATGAATAGTGCTACAGTGAACTCAGAGTATGTACATCTTTGTTCCACATGGTTGATTCCACTTCCTTTTATATGTATCCAGGACTGGGGGGCTGGATCATGCAATTGTTCTAGGTTTAATTATTTGAGAACCCTCCATTGGCCCTTCCACTGTGGCTGTGCATTCACTCCAACAGTGCTCAAGGGTTCCCTTTTCTCACATCCTTGCAGCTGGTATCTTTTGTCATTTTGGTAATACTTGTGGGAGTGAGGTGAAAATATGCTTTTGATTTGCCTTGCCCTGACGATTGGTAATGTTGAACATTTTTTTCATGTACTTGTTGAGCATTGGTATATCTTTTGAGAAATATTTATGTAAGTCTATTGCCCACTTAAAAACTGGATTATTTGGTAGCTGTTTTGCTATTGGATTGAGTTTCTCATATATTCTGGATATTAACATCTTGTTAGGTATAGTCACTGGTCTGTCCTTGTCAGAGAAAAACCAACACTGAGTGGCAAAATTCTGAGTTTCATGCTCTTTGTCAACAGGCTCAATTTAATTTCCATTAATTAGGCCACAAGGTCCTTTAAAAAATAAACTTAAGTAGCTATGGGTCAAAGAAGTGTTTTTCTTGATCAAAAAGAGCTAAGAGTTGTACATACTGTAATGAGCATTGTATCTCTAGTCCATAAAAGTAAAAGCAAGCTCCCCCTAGGGGTTGTTATCTTCATGACAATGGAAGACCCCAGCCCAGCCCCCACAGACCCTTCCTTTGGGGTGGAACTCCCTCACGCTGCAACAGGGCAAGCAGCAGGGCACCCTGCTCTTCCTCTCCACAGGGGACACCAGAGCCTCCCACAACGGTCACACTCTAGTCTTTACATGGCCTTGTTATATGAATACAGGAAAGAAGCACATTAATTTTTTTTCTTGTCAGATTTTTTTTGTTTTTTCTTATCAGTTTTATTTAAAGGGAAAATACACATTTTCTGAGGAGGATGCAGATGACCTCTAGTTCTGAGAAGCAGCATGCTGATTTCAATTCAAATAGACACTAAACAGAAAGGGAAGAACAAACCAAGGAAGAGCATCCCCTCCTCACTTTCTGGACCTATAAAGCTAGACATCGGGTCCCACTGGGCAGGATCTGAGAACAAGCACTTTCAATGCTGCCGCCATCTATCTATGACTTTGACAAATGCCTACATGGGACATTGTTTTTCTAAGCAAATACTGGATGACTGAACATGCCTGGGATTGTTTCTACATCTTCTGTTTTGTCTCACTGATGCTCATGTCTGTTTCTGTGCCAGTACTGTGCTGTTTTCATCATGCAGCTTTGTAATATAACGTTAAGCCTGGGTCGTGACACTTCTCACTTTGCTCCTCTTACTCAGGATTACTTTTGCTATTCTTGGTTTCTTCTGGTTGCAAATGAATTCATGATCATCTTCTCCAGTTCTGTGCAATTGTTATTCTGACTGGGATTGAACTGAATCTGTATCTCAGTTGTGGAAGAACTGACTACATTGGTTCTGTTTCTCCAGAAATTGGAGTATCTTCTCATTTTCTAATGTCCTGTTCAGCTTCCCTTTATAGCATACTGTAGTTTTTATTATAGATGTCTTTTGCTTCCTTAATTGCTAAGTATTCAATTTTTTTGGTGCTATTACAAGTGGTATTTTCCCCCTAATTTCTTTCTTAGTGGATTCACTATTGGCATGTAAGAATGCTATTGATTTTTGTGTTGATTTTGTATTCTGCTACATCTGAAGTTGGTTATTAATTCCTCAAGTTTTTGGGTAGACTTTTTGGGGTTTTCCATGTAAAGAACCATGTCATCTGCAAATAATAATTTGACTTCTTCTTTTTCTACACATATACATCCCTTTTATTTCTTTTACTTGCCTGAATGTTCTTGCTAATGTTTTGTGTAGTCCTGAGCAGGAGAATAATGGGCATGCTTGTCTTGTTCCTAATTTTAGAGGAAAAGCTTTCAGCTTTCTTCACTTAATATTATATTGGCAGTAGCTCTGTCATAAATGGCTTTTAACTGATTGAGATAAGGTCTTTTATAGCTATTTTCTTCAGCATTTTATCATGAAAGAATGTTGAATTTTTTCAAAGGCTTTTTCTGTGTCTATTGAGATGATTGTGTGATTTCTGTCCTTGCTTCTGTTTTTGTGATAGGTTATATTTATTGACTTATGTGTGTCAAGTCATCTTTGTATCCCTGGGGTGAAGCCTACTTGGTTATGACATATGATTTTTTTAAAGATTCACTGCATTCTGTTTGCTGTTTTCTTGGGGGGTGGTGGTTGTACCTGTGCTCACTAAAGAGACTAGCCTGTAGTTCTTTTTCAGGGGGGTTGGGTCCTTCTCAGTTTTAGAATCAGGGTAATACTAGCTTCCAGGAATAGCTCTGGGAGTACTCCTTCCCTCTCTTTCAATTTCATCAGAAGTTGAGGAGTGCGAATATTCGATAGCATCATAGAATTCTGGAGTATATCTGTCAAAACCTGGGATTTTCTTTGTAGGTTTACATTTTTTTTTTTTTTTTTTAAATTTCACTGCTTGTTGGATTATTCAGGCTTTAAAAATCCTTTTGGTTCATTTTTGGTAATTCACATGCATCTAAGATTCTATATCCTGTAAATTCTCCAATTTATTGGTGAACAGGTTTATGAATTTCAATAATCTTTATTTCACCAATACTCATCATGATTTCACTATTTTTTTTTTTACTGTTACATTGACTTGAGTCTTTTTGTCTTTTGATTAGAATGGATAAGTGCTTATCTATTTTGTTAAAAGAATCAACTCTTTGATTCATTCATTATTTGTGTTATTTACTGGATCTAAATTCCAATGATTCTGTTCTGATTTTTGTTTGAGACAGAGTCTTGCTATGTAATCCAGGCTGGCCTTGAATTCACTAGTTAGTCTAGGCTGGACTTGAGCTCCTGGCAATCCTCCTGCCTCAGCCTTCTGAGTGTCAGAACTACAGGTGTGCTCCACCACGCTTGGCTGTTCTCACCTTTGTAATTTCCTTCCTTGTACAACTTTTTTAGTTTGAATTTCTTCTCTCTCTCTCTCTTTTTAATTTTTTTTAAAGGACTTTGAGGTACTTCGTTAGGTTATTTGAGTTTTCCCCATTTTTATGATGTAAGTATTCATAACCACAAACTTCCCTCTCAGGACTGCTTTTACTGAGTTCCTTACAATCCGTATACTTCATGGCATCCTTTGCTTGTAGAAACTATCTCCTTTCTTCCTTAATATTTTCTGCAATCCATTGTTTATGAGTATAATGCTTGGTTTTCTTATATTTGCATAATTTGTGTTTTGCTGTTGATTTCTGGTTTCATTGTGCTATGATTTGATCATATGCTTGGCATAATTTGAATTCTTTTACGTTTACTAAAGTATGCTTCATGGGCTAGAATGTGGTCTGTTTTAGATAAAGTTCCATGTCCTGTTAAGAAGAATGTTGGGTGGAATTTTGTTCTTGGGTGGAACACTGCAGACACCTATTGTTTGATTTTTGAAGGTTTTACCTGATATTTCTTTTTTTTATCTAGTTGATATGTGTATTTGTAGTTGTGTAGTACTGAAGTCCCCCACTATAATTATGTTTGGCTGTTATGTCCAGTAGTATTTGTTTTATGAAGTTGGGTGCACTATTGCTTAGTGCATGTATATCATTATCTCTTTCTGTTGGATTATTCCCTCAGTCAATATGGTAGTGACTTTCTTTGCTTCTTTTCAACAGTTTTGGCTTGAAGTCCACTTTGTCTGTGTATAGGATAGCTCTATTTGATGTTTTGGTTTTTTCCTACTCCATGGAATATTATTTTCCATTCTTTGATTTTCAGTCTGAGTCTCTTGGGTCAAATATACATATATATTTTTTTAATGTAGCATACTGTAGGATTTTGTTTCTTAATCCATTCTGCTAATCTGCATCTTTTGAAAGGAAAATGAAGACCAGAGTTATTATTAATAGGAACTAACACATTCCTGTCATTGCTTGATTTTTTCTGTTGCTTGCTCTCTCTCTCTCTCCCCCACTTTCCATTTAACTGCTCACTCTAACTGGCATATCCATTCTATTGTAACTTTTGTCATTGTTAGCTTCATTGCTTCATCCCAGGGTATCCCTGGGACATTTTTTGGGGGAAGCTAGTTGGGTGGTCATGAATTTCTTCAGGTGTTCTCTATCCTTGGAATATTTCCCATCAATTTTGAAAGATAGTTTTGCAGCATATATCATCCTGGGTTGGATACTTTTAGGGTTTAAAACACTTTACTCCAAGCTTTTCTGGCCTTTAAAGTTTGTGTTAAGAAGTTTGCTGCAATTTTAGTGAATTTACCTTTATAACTGATCTGTGACTTTTTTTCTTACCACCTTTAAGATTATGTTCTTATGATGAACTTCTAGAATTTTGATTATGATGTGTCTCTGATCTCAGCTACTTGGGGGTTCTAATGCTGCATGTATTTGTATGTTAATTGTTTTCCCTTATTTGGAGAGTTTTTGCTTGCTATTATTTCAATAAAAGAGATTTTATTTATTTTTTCTTTACATTTAAGAAGTTCATTATTTTTATTTATTTATTTTTATTTAAATTTAACAGTGGTTATATTACATATTTTCATCATCAGATCAGTTTGGATTAATAGACATAGGTATATAAGATTGATCAAACAATTAACCATTAACACTTTCAATAAACATTATTTTTTTTTCTTTCCCCTTTCTTTTTTTAACCATTGACACATTGCATGTTGTGCTCACAATAGCTCTACAGAGCACAGTGTGTGGGCATGACCCACGTTCCTATTGATGTTGCTAAGAAAAAAAAAAAAAGAAAGAAAGAAAGAAAATTTTTCTCTTTGAACTAAGAGGAAGCAGATGCATATACAGCCCAATGTTCTACTATTGCAGTGGGCCACCAGTGAAGCTTGCAATGTTGGAGGCTATTGATCCAAGCAATAAAAGAGATTTTATAACGCCATTTGTACTATCTTCTGATTTCTCACTAGATCCAATTAATCTTAGTCTTCTTTGCAACGCCTAGGAGCTTTTGGATCCATCTTCTTGTTCTCTTATTATTTTGAAGGTGCCTCATTACTTAGGCACCACCAACAGCTGTGTCTTCTAGTTGTGATAGTCTGTGTTCATGCTGGTCACTTGTGCCCTTACTTTTGATAGAAGTTTTAGTCTTCCTAATTTCTATTTGGTACTTTTTTATGGACTCTATTTTCTATGTTGGTCATTAATGCTTTGCATTGTTTTATTTAGCTCTGCTAAGTTTTTATTAGTGTCTTTAGATTCACTGATTGTTTTATTTGGCCTATTAGTTCTTCTCTGAGCTTGCCAAACACATTACTGATCTGTTTCATTGTCTCTACTGATATTATTTAGATTAATCTCATTAGATGGCTTTTGTTTTCTTTCCTTTTGATGCCCCATAGATCAGCCCTAGTGGAACTGGGAGTTTGTGGATACATTTTATTGCCTTATGTATTCTCTCCCCGTGCCCACCCCACCACTGAGGCTTGTGATTTGATCACACTAGAAACAAAGCTTTCCATTACAGACAGCTTTAGTTAAAGTCTACTTTTTGGTGGTATCCTCTGGGTATAGCTAACTGTTGGTCTTGGCTTTTGTCTCACAATCCAACCACATCCACTTATTTTTGATGGGAGGTGGCAGAATATTTGGTCCACTACCCAGTTTTTTAGGAATGGGCCATAGTACTGTTAATGATCCCAAGGCATTTGAGGTATTGACATCTCAAGAAAAAAATTAATGGCAATGACTGTGTCACCTTGGCCATGGTAATAAAATCATGCATTAATTACAGCAAAATCAAACTGAATATTGACAAATTCTAAGAGCCAATGACATATCACTTTTAACTACAGAAAAGAGATCTAAAATTATAGCGTGAACATTAAGACACAGCATAGCATTCTACAGTAAATATCTACTAAATGGAACAATTGTACTCCTCCTAATATTAGAATAGTACTCAATATTAATAGTGCAATGTTAACTAGCTAACTAGAGATTTATGAAGCCCAATAGTTACAGAAATAAAGTAGACAGTATGGGGAACTAGAGAATGAAATAAAGCAAATTTCAGGGCCCGCGGGATGGCTCAGTGGTTTAAAGCGCCTGCTTGGGGAAACTTGGGCGGCTTCAGGGACTGTGGTTCGATCCCTGGCACCACATGCTGCGCCAACCCTGCCCTCGGGGTGGGTTGAGCCGGCCATAAAAATGAGTGAATAAACAAACAAAGGTTCTGAAACAAGAAAAGAAAATAATAAATAAAATAAAATAAATTCTAAAAAAAAAAAAAAAAAAAAAAAAGAAATAAAGCAAATTTTGAGAACTTAAGCAATGGTATGTGAAAAAGAAGAAGAAAGCGAAATCAGGGGTCCTATTGAGGAGTCAAAGGAACTTAGTAATGTTAGAACAGTCACAGGAAAAGTCAAACAAGAAGAGAGAGAGCAAAAACAGGAAATAAAGGAAAAGTAAGAAAGAAAAGAAGGGCTGGGAAGATACCTTGGTGGCACAAGTGCATGCCTTGCAAGTGTAAGGTCCTGAGTTCAGTCCCTGATACCATGTGACATGCTGGCCCTGGAACCCTGGTTGCACCATGCTAGCTCTAAAACTGAGCATGGTGATGATGCCTGTAATCCCAGCACTGGGGAGGCTGTGACAGGAGGATCACTATGAGTCCAAACTGTGTAATGAGACCCTGTATGTATCAATCAATCAATCAATCATAAAGAAAAAAGTTAACAGAGGAAGAGAAAAAAGGGGAGGGGGAAAAACTGAAAGAGAAAAGGAAGAAAATACCCTACCCCCTCCCCAACCTGAGAAAGGAGGAAAAAAAAATAAAATAAAAAGATTGAGTTAAAGGAAAATTACTGTGTTTTGAATGAATGTTTTCTTTTCAGGACCTGTAGTCTTGGAAGTCAACTAGTCAGAATTTTCTCTGCTTAATGTTAGGGTCTCTGTGTTTTTTCTGATACCTTCCCAGAGTTGCTTGTGTCTGCTCACCCCAGACTGTGGTACCCTCCAAGCCTAAGTGTGCCCTTGCTTATGTTGGTAGAAGGAAAATGCCATCAGCCCTCTGCTGCCTGCTGGGTGTCAGCTGTGGGTGGGTTAGGTGGGCTGCTGGACTTAACGTAATGTAGACACTCTCAAGGTCTGGTTGCTCCCTGTGGAGGGCCCAGCCTGGTCTTTTCCAGTCTGAGCTTCCACTTCTTAGGGTGTCTATGCGTGGCCCACACCCTCTCCATGGTAATCTCCCACAGTTGCCTTTCACCTAGCCACTTTGAAAAGGTAACAATGGAGTCCTTGAAGTTGTTGGCCAAGTCTGTACTTTCTCACTGGGTTTGCTTGCTTTCTGCACTTAACTTCTCTCCCTGTGCCTTGTCCTCATCTGGGATCAAGTTGGTTGGTTAGTCCACATCTTTGCTGTCTGGTACCAAGAGGAAGAAAAGTGTGGCGCTAGCTTGGAGCTGGTGGATGGTTATGTCCTTGCTTTTTGGGGGTGCTACATGGCCAGTGAAGGCCTGCTTGTTTACACTGGAGGCCTCTCACCATGTTTTTAAAAAATCCAATAGTTGTCATCACATAGTTGTATAGGAGTTGATCCTGCACAGAGCACCATTAACCTTGATGCCAGTTCAAAGACTTTGCTTAATATCACATTGCCTGCTGGAATGAATGAGCAAGGGTACCAACTGTTCAGTCTTTGAGAAGTCTACCAAATTCCATTCAATTTAGTTGAATGAGACTAAAAGTTAAATTCCAGCTTTGTAACCTTGAGCTTTTAATTTCTCTGGGTCACAGCCTCCCTGATGAACAATATAAAAAAACCGAAGCTTAGTGTGGTAGTGCATGCCCGTATTCCAAGCATTTGGGAGGTTGAAGAAGAAGGATTATGAGTTTGGGCACAGACTGGGCAATTTAGCCAAACCCTATCTCAGAAATAAAAAAGGAGAAGAAAAAAAAAAAAAAAAAAAAAAAAAAAAGGCTGGGATGTAGCCCAGTGTGAAAGAACTGGGTTCAATCCCTACTTCTAAAAAAAATAGAAGTGGGGCCAGTGAGCTAGCTCAGCAGACTAAGGCCTGCTTTGGCAAGGGCAGAGATTAGGGTTTGATCCCCAGTCATGCATGCTGTGCCTGCCCCTCCCCCTGTGGCACGCTGAGCTGGTGAATGAGTCTGGGCATGGTGGTACGTGCTTGTAATCCCAGTGCTGGGGAGATTGAAAGCAGGAGGATCGCTATGAGTCCAAGCTGCATAGTGAGACCCTGTACCAAATACATATAATGAAAAACAAAATAAAAATAAAATAAAAGTAATGAAAAACCACAACAAAACCCATACAGTACAAAAAAAAAAATCCTGAAACCTAACTCACATGACAGTTGTGAGGGTTAAATGGTATTAAGTATGTAGAATACATCTGTGTGCTGCAAAGTTGTAGAAATATGACACTGCTGATTCAGGCAACTTGTAAATGTTTAAAGTGATATAATATTTTCTTTTTCTTTAGGGTCTCACTACTGAGTCATAGTAATCCTCCTGTTTGTACCTCCCAAGGGCTGGGATTACAGATGCGCACCACCACACCCAGTCTCGCCGGCTCAGCATGCTCTACAGCGGGACCGGGTTGGCGCGGCACAAGGGGCCAGGAACCAAACCCTGGCCCCTGAGCTTCCTCTAAGCAAGAGCTAAATCCGCTGAGCTATACTGCCAGCCCTTAAAATGATACAATCTTATAGAATCTTTGTGTTTCTTCAAACAAAGAGATTAAGACAGAGAGTCCAGAGAGCCCTTTGCCTCAGCAGTGAGGGTTTCTGGCCAGAATTTTGATAGAGGCAGCCAATGAGTAGTCACAGATAAAGAGGTCAATGCCGTGATGCCATGATTAGCCCCAACGGGGCAAGAGCAGCACATCTTCAGCACAAGCCAAGCCTGCCTCTGGCTTACCAGATGGTTTGGCCACGTCTGTTGTTTCTCACTATTGTATGGCACACTGAAAAGACCCTACTGCCTGGTAGTCTAACATCACAAACAAGATATTCTAATTTTATCTAGATACAATCAGACACAGATGTACACATTTTCATAAGGTCCTCCAGTGCACTGAGAGTTGATAAGAACATGGACATTACAACTAGAATTTATGTTTAGCTTCACAGATCAACTTGAGATTAAGGATCAAAGTGATTTGTGAAGAAGAAATGATAAATTGTTGGCCATTTTGGATGCTCTGAAGGAAAATGGGCTCCCTAGCTAGCCAACCCCGAGTGGGCGGCTTTTCCTTATCTCTTCATTTTATCATCTATAGACAGGTTGAAAAATAATGGGTCATTCTAGTTTAAGGACAAATGAAAACAGGAGAAGACTGGAGTGTGAAAGGGGGAGGGCTAAGGCTTTTAATTGGCTTACAACCATGAACCCTGTTACAACCCAAACACGGAATTATGGAGATTTCCATAGTAAGATTTCACATGATAGGTATCTCATAAATCTATATTATGAACCCTGTAATGATGCTAATTTAGGTAGGAGTATTATATTATTCTATGCATCATATAGTAGTCATTTTTCAAATATTAATAACTTGGCTCCTTTCCTTTTGTAAAAAACAACTAAAAATGACCTGACTTCAGATGATAAATTTCTAGTCCAAAAGTTATTTCAGAAAACAAGCCACTCTTTGCAGAACAAATGGTCAGGGTTCTTATTGCCTCCACCCCACTCCCATTCAGTATTTTCTCTATCAGGGATTGAAGTAACTTCTTCCCGGCTTCTCATTTTCATTAATTTTTCTGGAAAATAACTCACATTCTTTCCTTACAAAGGGTTGGATTGAACTGGAGGAATCTTAAGAAAGGTTTCAGTTCTCAAAAGAATAACTTTCACAGGGCTCCTACACTCCTCCAAATTTAAAAATAGGAATAAAACTGGGGCTAGAATAGTCACACATCTTCACATAAGATTTCCTTTTCTAATAGAAAAAAATCTCTTCAGTTTTGTTTTGACAATGTATGGGGAAATGTTGCCAATTCTGACAGATTCTGTGCTTGTCTACATTTTCTGGAAAGAAAAAGGAGAGAGCTGAGGCGCAAACACTAGAGGGAGCTGTGATACCAGTATCCAGGTATCGATCCCTTGTAAATTGTGTGGCAGGAGAACAAAACCAGGTCCCTGAAGGGTGAATCCTTATAAAATGCACCAGGGGCCTCTTTTCTGGGCACATTTTTGGTTCTGTGAGGGTGGAGATGGTGGGAATGCTTCTTGTGAAGAGGACAAGCAGAAGGAGATGCCTTCCCCAGGGTGACCTGCTCTCCTGCACACAGGGCATGCCTGCTAGAGCCACTCTCCAGAGGAATCAGGAAAATCAAAGAGGACATACAACCCGCCAGCTGGGGCTGCCCCTTCCCATACAAATAACACACTGTTTAGGTTAATACAGTTCAGTGGGGATACAGAAGAGGAAGAGGAAAAAAAAAAAAAAAAAAAACTGACTGCTGTCAACTGAGCACTCCCACATGTATCTGACAGCTCCTCAGCACCCCTGCCTGTATCTGCCAGCACCTGAGCAGTTGGACAAGACTGTTAAATACAGGGGTGGGGACCATTAGCCATTAACAAATCACCTGTGGGAAATGAAAAAACAAAACAAAACAAATGCTTTTAGAATCATAGGCAAAGTACCCTTTCCTGAGGCCTTAGAGCCAGCTCACAGCACTTCTCAGTTAGGCCTGACCTTATCAGGGAAACAGAGCTGGACAATGGTTCCTCATGCACAACCTAAAAAGTTTAATTCCAAACATTCATTTCATTTCAGGGCTTATTTTCTGTTTTGTTCATAGCAACTGCTCTGCATACCTGTGAGGCAAATTCGCCATTGCAAAGCATTCATGTCTGTAATAAGACCCTCCACCTCTGACAGCTAACTCCATAGAGTATGGGGGTGTGAGTGTAAAGCTGCACTATTAGCACATGGAGGGAAAAGGAAGCATATGTGTCTAATGCCACTGACACCTCCAGAATGCCACAACACCTGGGACTGGTACAGAGGACCTACATCTCGCTGCCTTTTCATGAATATTTACTTTAAGGAAACAAAAGAGAAAGCAGGGAAAGGGCAAACTGGGCAAACCCCAATGGCATGCCGACCAGACTGACAGCTGCTGAATGGAGGAGTCCTGCCATTCTTCTTCTGACCCTTCCTCTTTATGTACCGGTGCTTGGAATGCCTCATCTCTTTCTTCTTTCTTCCCTGACAGTCCCTTCAGCAACTATCCTGCATCTGCTGCTTCCTTCCATCTGCATATTAGCCACACTGTCTCTCTGAGCTCAGGACAGATATATACAATGGCCTACTTGATTTCTTCCCCTGTCCTGTGAGTTCTTTCAGCTTCATATAACTAAATCTGAACTCTTCCTCCCACTGAGCTCTCTGCTGCTTCAGTATACCCTCTCCTGGTGATGAGAAACCAAGTATAGCCTGGACTTTTATTCCATCTTCACTCTCTATGTCCAACTGATTTTTGTTCCTAAATAACTTTTAAATTATCTTTTCTCTCTCTATTGTTACCATCATCACTTACCTGCAGGACCACAAAAATCTTTCCAATGGGTCTCTCTGAGCCTGTCCTGGCTTCCCCTCTAATACATATTCCAGGATATTGTTAATTTACTAAATTGTCCAGGCTGATTTTGAACTTCTGTACCTCTTGCTTTTGCCTTCCAGAGTTCTGGGATTACAAATCTGAGCTACCAGGCCTGAGTACAGAATCATCTTGAAAGAATCTGCTATTGCTTATCTATTGAAATTTCCTAGCAGTGTCCTTTTACCGTCATAGGATGAAATTCTGGCCTTCCTCCTTTTTATTTCCCAGCTCTTTTCAGTTTGCTTTTAACTTACTGAACTATCTTTGGTCCCCCAATTTGTATCCTTCTTTTAGTTGTGGACCACCCCCCTTCACCCACACTGCTGGAGGGATTGCTACTTACTCCTTCAGAGCCCCTTTTAGGTGTTACTTATGTTCAACAAAATGCTAAATACCGTAAACTCCCTTTCTGTGTTACCTTCATATCTTGTATATGCCTCTTATGCACATTTTTATGTGAATTAAGAGCAGATAGTTGTGTCTTCCAAGCCTAGCACAGAACAAGGCACATGGTCCATGTCTGGCTCATCTATATTACTACTGACACCAGGCCACATCTGATTCAGCACGGCCATACGGTTTATTTACTCAGAACTGTTAGAATGTATGAACAGTATGAGCAGCTTTTACAAAACAGATGGAAGCTGGCAAGGGAATGAGGAGGGGGCAATAGCAGACAAATGTGAATAATAAGCGCTCTCAAGTGACTCAACACACCACTGGGTAAAATCGGATCAGTGAGGGCTGTCTGCTGAGCCCATGATGTTCCAGATTCTTGGAGATTCCGCACTGCACAAAATTACATGAAACTACATGACTCTTTGTCATTCTATTCAATTTTCTCTTCTTTTCCCCAAAGAAATCAATAATTACAACATACAGGACTCTTCTAAACTAGTCTACATTAGCTTTTATTTTTCTATTATGGGCGCAGTGTGCCTTCAGCCTACTTCCACTTTATCAGCAGGGAATCTCATTTCTATCTCACCCCACGCATTTTACAGTGCCTCGGTGAACCTTAAGTGAGATAGATATTATAGGGAATGAATTGTAGAGGGACAAAAATGAGAAACACTGAAGATCACACACACCATACCATCTGTGCTATTCTGTCATGTGACACAAAAGCACAATTGCAAATGGGAGAGTGTAGAATGAAAACCTGCAAGTTCTAAATTGATATCCAGTGTTTGGTTCAACCTTACTCTACAAACACAGGCTAATTACGAACTGACATTAATCCCTTGATCTGCCTGGGAGGAGAGTGCTTTATGTGGCGCTTCAGAGGCAAGACCCTACATAGTCAAGCTGGTTCAATTATATTCAAAATGAATTGTTTAATGTAAAGTGTTGCCGGGCGTGGTAGCTCACGCCTGTAATCCTAGCACTCGGGAGGCTGAGGTAGGAGGACTGGTGCAAGTTCGAGACCAGCCTGGGCTACAAAAGTGAGCTCAAGGCCAGCCTCAACTGCATAGCCAGACCCTGTCTCAAAAAGACAAAAAAAAAAAAAAAAAAAAAAGTAAAGTGTTATCTGGACTCCAAATACTCAGGACTCCGTACTGTAGACATCTGGTATGAGACCTGTTAGGCAGATTAGATACTTTACAGCTTGAGTCAATATAAGAAATGTTCATATCCCCAAGAAATCTATTTTGGAGCCAAAGAAAGAAATTCAAGAAAGCAGCTGTAGCATAGCACCTGTCTGGCAAGTTCAAGGTCCTGAGTTTGATTCCCAGTACAAAAAAATAAAAAAGGTGGCAGTATAAGGTTTTATCACGTTGACTTATACTCACAAATCTTCTTTGCCTTCCCATTCAACTTGTGGGTCAAAAAGAGAATCATTTTCATTCCTCAGTAATTTAGGCTGACAGAATGATGCCTTGTGATATTCACATTAGAGAAACTGAGGTACAGAACAATTCAATAATGAGCTCAAGCTGGCGTGGTGGCTCACACCTGTAATCCCAGCACTTGGGAGGCTGAGGCAGGAGGATCGTTGTGAGTTCGAGACCAGCCTGAGCTACAAAAGTGAGCCCAAAGCCAGCCTGAACTGCACAGTGAGACCCTGTCTCAAAAAAAAAAAAAAAAAAAAAAAAAATGAGTTCAAGGCTCAGATGAAGAATTCAATTAATTTCCCAATTTCTAATTCCCAATATGTCCCCTTGCCTTATTAATTAGAGCCATTGTGCTCTTTTCCTGGTAGCCAATTCATTCTGATTCCAGGTTCATATAAGTACCCCAAGCCTTTCCTTTCCAAATGAGCTCCCAGCTGAGATCTTTTAGCACCTCTGTAGGCAATGGACCATGAAATGAAGTGGACACTTGCAAGTGAAGTTGGCTGCCGATTACTTCCTATAAAGCTCCAATTTTGGGCACAGTAGTGTTGAATTCCACAAGTAAAAGTGGTTTCCCGTGTTTCTTCCTTACCACCAAGCCAGTAATTAGCTGCCAGCACAGACCCTCAAAACTAGTTTCAAGTTTTCTCCCAATCGCAGTTACTCCAGTTAATGTCTTTGCGTTTAGTGTCTTGCTTTCTCAGCATCTACCAAATGAGCTAGAGATCATGTGGCAGTAGAGATCCGGAGTCTCTATCACAAGATTTTAAGAATCTGGCCCAGCTGGAATTAGTGTAAAAATGTTCATATGCCCATTTTGTAGCCAAGGAAGGAAACTCAAGAAGGCAACTGTATAAGATTTTATCACTGACTTGTACAAGATTTTAAGAATCTGGCCCATCTGGCAGGAAGTAGACAGACAGCTATGCTGTTGTCACCAGGAGCTCTTTCCCTGGGCTTCCTGTGCCTTCTCCTTGAGAACAAAGACCCAGACTGCTTTAAAAGGAGAAGATTCCTATAGAAGATGTGCCAGTATTGGGACTTCAGGGGAAAGAACCTCAGGTTATACTTTTACTTATGTGAAACTTTCAACATCTTCAAACTATCCTCCCTGAACTTACTATGTGGCCGCTCATGGCAGCATTTGTTATCACATGACCTTATAAGTGAGGGGAAAGAAGTGTGTCAGGAACACTAAGCCCTAATTTCATCAGCATCCACCCTGCTTCCGATTGCAAAGCTGCCCTTGATTCTTTCAGAAACAACCCCGAGGCAAAGCAGGGCAAATTTACTGATGCAAGCACAATTACTTGGCAAGGCTCTGTCTGCCTACAAGTCAGGATGCAGCCAGCCGTGAATTTAGTGTCCCTGTGCAAAAGTGATTTTTGCCTCTCTGGCCAGTTCTTCCAGGTTAGGATAGTACCTGCCCTTCTAATGTTAACTTTAGTTTACTTCCGACGGCTTTTGGCTTTGCCAGGGGCCAGATTCTTTGAAAGAGAGGAAAGCCAAGGTAAGTTTTATTTAGTGAGCAGGGAAGTTAAGTTCATGCTTAATGCTAGGTTAGCTTTATTTAGAAAGCAGGGAGCTCAGGGCTGGAGGATAGCCAACATGCTGGCCACAGAGACAGACGGCTCATCTGTTGGGTGTGGAGTGCCAAATGGCAAGGAGAGGATAAAAGAAGCAGGGCCCTGAGATGGAAATAGGAATCAAAGGTAAGATACTGTTTAGGAAGCAATTTGTCTGCTCCTTCATGAAAATCTTACATAAAAGGCAGGCTGTGCCCAGTGCCCGAAGGCCTCCCCACCCCATCCTCCAATTCACTTCTCTGGTGCCCTCTCTTCACCAAGACTGAACTTGCCTCAGGTTTGGTAGCAGTGAGCTCTTGCCTTCTGAGTCCCAATTGTGCTCCAGCATTCTGTGACTCTGGACTCTCCAGTCTGTGAAACCCTGCCTTTGCTGTGCTTTTCCAATTGTTCCTGCTCTGGCTCACTGACAGGTCTGGGCCTTTTCCTATCATCCACAGTCTTCCATGGCAGTCTCTCTCTTTTTCCTACAGTTTGAACTAAATCAAATGATGAGTGGGCTAGGAAACCGTATTTCCAGGCTTGACCTCTCTTCTCAGTACCCTATGTTTTTATTTGGCTTCTGGGCTTCTCTCAGCTTGGTGGCTCCATTTAAAGGCTCCACAGACAGCTCATCCTTACGGCTTTTTTGATTTATATTCCTAATGGCATCCTCCTCTGAGACTGCTCTGCCTGAAATGTTAACACTGTTGCCCTCAACTCATATCCAGCTACTCACTGGATGTGGTCAACTGCCTTCCTTACCTTCCTCTTTCTCTGCCCTATTTTAGGGAAACATTTTCACCTGAAATCCTACAATACCATAATGACTGGCTTCCCTGCTTCCAGTTCGTCTGGCTTCTTCCATCATATTCTTCCAAAATCATTAATCCTATGTTATTTTTTTTTTTTTTTTTTTTTTGAGACAGGGTCTCGCTATGCAGTTGAGGCTGGTCCTGAGCTCACTTTTGTAGCCCAGGCTGGTCTCGAACTCGCACCAATCCTCCTGCCTCAGCCTCCCGAGTGCTGGGATTACAGGCGTGAATCCTATGTTATTTTTCTATTTTAAAATCTTTAGTAGCTAAAATACAAAATAAATCTAATCTCTTAAGCTCATCAAAGCCTCTAAATTTGGTTGCCAATCTCTCCACAGTATTATTTCCCACTATTTTTTTCTATGCATTATAAAGAAGACTGTAAAGTGGAGACCAGACCCTCTATTACTAGACCTGCAATAAGTATTAATAACTTCCTGCATCCATTAGTCTCTGTTTACCTTTACATCTCTGTAGAAAACACTCTGAAACTTCATTCTAATTTATATGAATTATTTATCCTTTGTCTTTCCCACTGGAATAAAAGCTACTTAAGGGCAAGACTCTGTCATACTCATACATATATTTCTGTAAGTCCACACAAGTACCATCATGTTTTATATAGTAAATGTTTTGAAAGTTCAAGGCGTTTTTTGAATGCCCACTTTGTATAAGCCTTTGAGAAGGTAAGGGTTAATAAACCAAGATCCCTGCCTTGGAGAAGGTCAAGTGTAACAGTGGGTTAGGAGGGTATGCTCCTGTAATTGTATGGTGTAGTTGTGCCTAATTATACAACTCAGCAAATCATACAATGGTAGAGAAATCTACCAGGTACCATGTGGGTACATAGGAAGGAGTTACCTGCAAGTACTCAGGAGATCACAGAACTGGATTTTTAAGAATCTATAGGTACCTTCTAGGTACATGTGAATGGAAGAATAGATAGCTACTGTTTATCAGATACTTTATACCATACCAAGTGATGTATATCACTGTACTCTATACATCACTATATAAATATTGATATCTGTTATTTTTTAAAAATTGGTTTTAAGAAGAATGAAGTATTTCCTCCCATATGATAGACAGAAAAGGCAAGTAATCAGGCTAAAGCAACATAACTAATACATAGCTGAAACCACCCATTTTAGCAGAGGTCTGAGCTGGGTATGGTGGTACATACCTGTAATCCCAGCATTTGGAAGGCAGACTGCTGTGAACTTAAGGTTAGCCTGGACTATATAGCAAAACCCTACATCAAAAAACCCAAACATCAACCAAATGAAAAAACAACTGAGGTCTAACTTAAAAGCCAGGGCAAGGAGTGTGGTTTATTAAATCTTACCATCTCAGCATCAGATACAATGGCTTATACAAAGTAGGCATTCAAAAATGCCTTAATCTTTTAAAACATTTATAAAACATGATGATACTTGTGTAGACTTAAAGAAATATATATGAGTATGACAGTCTTGCCCTCAGCTCTTAGCCATATCATATGTGAGAACCACCCGGGGGTGCTTGTTGCCTATAATTTTGACTGTGGGCCTGGGATGGAGACAAAGAAACTGCATTTTAAATGAGGACTCTCAGGTGATTCTGAAATAGGTCATCTGCAGATCACAATGCAGATTCTCATTGTATCATTCTGTCTCCCAGAAGGGCAGTCCAGACAGAGGAGCCAGCGTGTGCAAAAGCCAGGAAGCATGAAATAGGAGCTATTTATAATTTATGCTGGAGAATAGGAGTACAGAAATGAATAACTAAAGAGACCCATGCCTTCAAGAAACAGTATGAAATGATCCCAAATCTCTAACACTTTCAGTTTTTCATTGAAAAGTACTGATGATGTTTTTATGTAAGATAACAATCATCTATAGTTACCACCACTCTAACATAGAATTATTTCCCTATTACAATTTTGGAGATCAATTTTTAAAAAGCTATGACCATTCTGTTTAGTATTCTATGAGATTTTACAACAAATATTTGTCATTTTATATAGTCCTTGTAATCACCACTTTTAATGGATACAAATGTTCCACTGGGCTGATGTTCCACAATTTAATTGTTTCTTTAATATCAACCATTCTGTTTGATTTTTGGCAGCACCAAATTACTGAGGCTGTAGTATTTTGAAGTCTTCTCTCATAAATTTAATGGAAAGCATATTTATATATTTGAAGTTATGAGGAAGAAAATATCTAAGTGCATAACCTATCTGAATCTGCTAAATATTAAATAGTAGTGACCTATAGAATATGGGTTATTAAGGTTTATTATGGTTTGTATATAGGTATCTCCCCACCTCCAAAGCTTTATGCAGTCTTGGGGTGGTTTCTGGAATTTGTAACTTATTATTGTGGGTGTGGCTGCTGCACCTCCCCTGGGGCAGGTGATTTATATTTAAGTGTAAGGAAGGAAGATAAGTTTAGCTGCTTGAGCTACTGCTATTCTCTCCCTTCATGCTTGCTCTTTGCTGCTGCCATGAAAGGTTGCCCTCTGCCATGTGCCTTGCAGCCAGCTGAATATGGACTGAAACCTCCAGTAACTGTGAGTTAAATAAACCTTTTCTTCCTTCATTTTGGGTGTCAGATGTTTGTCCCAGCAATGAGAGAAGAGTAACTAAGACAGAATTTGTTACTGTAGGAGTGGGGTTGTTGCTGTGACTAACCTAACCATGTGGATTACAAGTTTTGGGGAATGGCTTATGGGAAGAGATAGGAAAGGTTTGGAGAGGTCCTCTACTTGCAAAGAGCTGGAAAAGCTTCAGCTTCTATATAATTTATGGCTTATAATTTTTTTTTTCTATTTTAGAGATAGGACTCAGGGTTTTCACACTGGGCTAGATGCCTAGCCCTTCACTTTTTATTTTCAGACAAGGTCTTGATAAGGATCAAACTAGTGATCCTCTTGCCTCAGCCTCCCACAGTACAGGAATTACAGGGATGCACCACCATTTCCAACTTAAAAGCACTTTCATTCCATAAATATAAACATTATAACAATCTTATGAAGTAGGCAGGCCAGCTGGTATACGCTGATGTGAAAACCAAGAGAAGCTATATGGCGTAAGTATACAAAAAGGCAGAATCAGAACTTGGGCCCAGGGCAGATGATGCCAAAGCTCTTTAATCTGTAGTATAGTGCCTTTTGGTTTAAGACCAATACAATCATTAGGCCATTCATGTTGAATAAAAATAAGAACCAATATGAAATAGAAAAAAACATGTAAGTCCAGAAGTCCTGAGTTAAAAACTGCCCACTGTAGAGTAAAAGTAAACACAACTCCTACCATGGCCGGAACTGCTCCTCTCCTCCCTCCATCCTATGCTGAAGCTCTAACCTTCACTGTGGCCATACACAGCAGCCAATAAGGGGTCAGTGTGGTAAGGAATCTATGAGGATAAGGTTAGGGAACAGACATAGAAAGCTGGCAAGCTCTGTGGCTGTGACGTCAGGATGCAGTGAAAGGGTGGTTATAAGAACCAGTGAGAGGACCTGCAGCAGAATGAGAGTCAATCAGGGCCTTGATGTTGGCCTTCCTGGCCTCTAACTGTGAAAAAGTAAGGGTGATTCTGGTGTGGTCTCTGATGGGAACAAGCACCATGGCCACTGGGCACCAGAACAAAGGTGATTAGGAACCCAGCAGAAGTATGTTCTAATGTTTTGTAAAAGATAGACATATGGTAAAAATGGATTTTTAGCTGAGGTGATCTAAAAGCAAAGGGATAAAGGAGTAGCTTGGTTTCTGCTCAGCATTTGTAATACAGTGGGAAAGAAGAGATATGAATTGAAGAACAATTTTTTTTTTTTTTTTTTTTTTTTTTAAATGGCCTGCTCAGCCTGCCCTGGGGATGGGGCTGGCGCAGCATGTGGTGCTGGGGATCAAACTGCAATTCCTGCTGTTGCCTAAACTTTCCTAAGCAGGTGCTTTAGACTGCTGTGCCATTTCTCCAGCTTTATTTTTTTTTTTTTCCGAATTGTTAAGCAAAAATAAATCAGAACATAAAAGATGTGGAGAATTTATCTGTATTGCAAAAACTGTGCAAGAACGGTGAGGGTGTGGCTACATTGTCATGTAATGAAGAGATCATGGGGAGGAGTCACAGATTTAATAAGCCATCTTAGCAGAAGCCAGTAATAATAGGAATGGGGTTGTATCAGCAAAAACACTGCCAGTCTGAACTAGGGAACAGTTCAAGTGGGCTGCAATGAAAGAAGACTGCTAGATTTCTTGGGTTTTATAGGGTTGGACCATAGAGCTGTTTGATTGTGAAGTGCTGTGTTCTTCAAAGAAAGGGGAAAGTAACCCGAAGGTGATGAGATGTCAGGTTTGCTCTTCACCAGGGTACAGTACACAAGGCTGTTCCCTCCTTGTTTTCTCTGGGTCGGGAGGGGCCAGCCTGCCTGTGATCCATCACCAAGCCCCATTAGGGCAGGGTATCAAATCAAAAAGTTTACTCTCAAGGCATAGGATTTAATGCAATTTAACTTGCTAGATTTTGGACTTTTGGACCTATTGGCCCTTCCTTCTAACTTCTTCATTTTAGTATGGGAATGTTTCCATTCTGTGCCTGTTTGTAATTTTATTTTGGATACACATATCTTGTCTGGTTTCACAGGTTCACAACTGGGGTAGAATTTTGTCTTAGGATAGTTATACCTTGAATTTGAACCCACAAGAGGACTAGGTAATATTTACATAAGACTCTGAGCTTAATTCTGGAATAAAACTTTTGAGGTGCTACGATGTGTTTTGTAGGCAATACTCATAAATTTGGGAGGAGAAAGCATGAAATATTAGACTAAATTGTGGTATGTACTTGGTCCAATTCATGTTGGAGTTCTACTCAAATGTGACAAGGCCTACAAGGAGCTCAAAGTTGCGGCCTAGATATGACAGGACTGGTGTTTTCGTCTTTACAAGGAAGACATGGAGTATTCATTACCTCTTTAGCTCTCTCCTTACCACGTGAGATACATACAGAAGGTGGCTGTCTATAAGCCAGGAAGAGCCCTCACTGAAACCAAATAAGCTAAAATCTTTCTCTTGACTGCTTAAGTCACCCACTTTATAGAATTTTGTTATGGTAGCCTGAGCAAACTAAGACTATGCACAAAGAAAGGATTTTACTGCTCTGTGATGGCAACTGATTTAGGAGTTAAGTAGCAGAAGGGTAACAGTATTTCTTTTGGCTTTCAAATTACTAAATTTTGGGCTGGTGAGATAGTTCTGTGACCTAAGCACCTGCTTAGGCAAGTGCAGGGACTGCATTCAATCCCTGGAAACACATGCTGTGCTGGTCCCAACCCCAGGTGTGCTGAGCCAGCCACCAAGATGGGGTGTGGTGGTACATGCCTGTAATCCCAGTGCTGGGGAGGCTGAAAACTGGAGGATCACTATGCATCTGAGCTGTGTAGTGAGACCCTGTACCAAATATATTTTTAAAAAGTTAGGAAATTTTAGCAGAGACTTCCCTTGAAACATTTCAAGAGATTCTCACACCAGTTAGCTTACTCTAAACTCCATCAATATGGGAAGGGTTAAGACAAAGGTTTTTTTTTTTTTTAATTTTTTTTTTTTTTTGTGGGACCAGGGTTCGAACTCACGACCTTGCACTTGCCCAGCGGGCACTTGTGCCTCGGAGCTATCTCCCCAGCATACAGGGTCTTACTATACAGATTGGACTCCTAGTGATCCTTCTGTTTTCAGTCTCCTAAGCAGTGGGATTACAGGCATGTGCCACCATGCCCAGTCTCAGTCATGGTCTCAGCACGCCCTGGGGGGCAGAGCTAACAAGGCATGCTGGGGATTGAACCCTAGCCCCTACCTACACTCTGCCTAAGTAGGTGCTTTAATCCACTGAGGTATCTGGCCAGCCCTAAGACAAAAACTGAAAGGAGCTGCTCATATGGGCCAACTTCTGGCTTCTTTTGTTTATCTCAGGTTCTCAGAGTTTATTCCTCTAAGATTCTATGATCAGTTGGGCACTTCTGAAAATGCCCAGAGGGTCTTCAACAGACATTTATATTCAGTATTTAGTGTAAAACATCCTTTCCCAGGCTGCCAACAACTGCCAGTATATAATCACTTGCCACCTGTTCTTTTGAGATTGCTTTTGCATCATTACAAACAAAGAAATCAATACTAGACCATTGATTTAGGAAAGAGATAAGATTGCACAGCAGTAATACATAAAGTTAGTCAAGCCCTACTTCTCAATTGTTTTGAAAGAAGAGATAGTTCAGTGCCCCTTTCTGAAATAGGTGCTCATTCTGCATTGGTGATCCTGTAGCAATAAAGACCTAAGAAAGATAAGGCACCATAACCCCAATTGATGTAATAGCTCTTGCGTGCTATACAGAATCTCAACATGCCTTTTTAGACCAGCAAGTAATATAGGAACTGGAGTCTAGATCCCCTCTCTGCAGTCTACCCTTCAATTTAATTTGACTTTGTGAACTGGAGCAGAGACATTCTACCAGTGCCACACATGGTCAAGGATGATGCAACTGTGGAGATCAGCCAGCCAAAGGTCTACCCCAGCACATATTCTGCCTTGATAGATGGGTAAGGCCAACTGTTTACCTTATTCATTAATTTAATAAGGTACCATCTGGTCTATCTAAGCTAAATTAACCGGTAAAAGTCATTTAGGTATGTTAATTGTTTTTGAACCAATGAGTAGAAGCAGTAAAAAGGAACTATGGGAATGGAGAACATTACTTTCACATTTACACAGAGCTTTGTGTTTTCCAAACCCTTTCACTTGCATTATCTCACTTGATCCTCACCTCAATCCCATAAAGTGGATGGATTATCACAGTAAACAGCTGAAAGAGAGGAAATGGTGGGCCAAAGATTGCTACTCTTTTAAAGTTGAGAAGAGCTAATGATACAAAAAGAAACAAGCACTTATCAGGGACAGTTCCATATGGCAGCGACCATTACTAAAACTACTAAGTGTCAGAGCCAAGGTCTGAACCCAAATCTTTTGGACACCACAGTCCCTACCATGGCTTTTACAGTGATAAAATATATGGTCGACTATTATAGCCAGTGTAACTCAGTGAGAATTCTTGATGTTAAGAGCTGTAGACATCCTGCAGTAATGGTTATCTGGAAAGGGCAGTACACATGACATACTAGACAAAGTGTAGGTCAGAACTCAGAGATACCTGTGTTTATACTCCAGGTCTACCAATTGTTTGCTGTGTGACTCTAACCAAGTTTATATACCTCTGAGCTCCATTTACCTCATGTGTCAAATCTAGAAAATGATTTTACCTTCATAGACTTGAAGAGAAGATTAAATAATACAATAAGTATTAGTTACCTCCTCTATAAAAATATTTCTGCAGGAAGCAGAGGAGTTACTAAATGGGTATAAACAGGGATCTATTATTTGGAAGGGAAAAATGCAGAAACATGGGGTAGAAGAGGCATAGTAAAGCTTATTTTTTATAGATGGCCTATGCAAATAACCATAACTCAAGTCTACTTCCTTTAAGAACACCGTTCTCACTTCTGGGATCCAAGGTAAGGTTCTTCCAAGCACCCTACATAATTCCTGCTTATCTCTACCTTAGCATGCAATATGTATGCTGCTGAAGGTGTCTCTTTACATTGTCTCTTTTCTTCTCTAGACAAACAAGGATAGCTATTAGCATCTACTTTCCAACAGGTACTCTAACTTTCACAGAATGAAGGAATTGGAGGAAGGAAAAGGGGAAAGAAGAATGGACCCATTCTAGTAACAGCATGTTTGCAAAGACTGAAATGACAATGTAACATTTTCTTACCTTGACTGCATAGTTATTAAGTGGATCTTTTGCATAAGAAGCAGTGTAGTAAACTGCATCACCTGCTTCACAACATGGTCTGTCACTGGTTAGCCTAAAGTCTGACCAGCTGTCGACCCCAAAGCGGAGCTGGTCTTTCTGTCCAGCCATGAAGAGGTCTTCACATTTCACAGCCAGTTTCTTCAAGGCATCTGTATGAAGGCTGCGGATTTTACCCACCACTTCCTCTCGATTTTCAAGTCCTCGATAAAGTGCTTGTCTCTGTGGCTTCTGAATGCTTCGGCCCTGTCTGCAAGATGGACCACGTCGGCTGGTCAGGGATTCCATGCTATTAGAAAACCTGTCCTTAATACTGAGAGTGGTTAAACTGGAGATGCTGTTTGCAGCAGAAGGGATGGGTCTCTCCTTGTGCAGAGGTCTCTCCAAGGAATCATAGGACTCAACGTCCAGTCCTTTGAGCTCATAGCTAATAGATGAGCCAGCACTGCTGGCATCCCAGTTAGGATCAATATCATATGTAGGATTAGCCATGACACAAAGGCTACTTTCCATGGATTTCTGGAGGTCTTTGGGAATTGGCTCCGTATTGGCTCTTATGATCATTTTCTTTGGCAGTGGGGGTGGCGTAGGTTGGGAAGCACTTGGTACTACTTCTTGGTCTGTTTTCCCTCCAAAGGCAATGGCATCATCCAGAGCTCCCTTGGGCTGCCGTGGATGCTTGGGGGGTATCATTGCTGCTCTGGATTGCCCTGTATTATTTTAACAGAAAGAAGAGAAGAGAATAATTAAATGAAATTTCTATTTCATAATTGAAATTTAAGTAGAAATGAGTGAGGTAGTCATGGGAAATATAAGACTTAGTGCTTTCATTCAAAGTGGGAAAACAACACAGAACAAATACCTGAACATTTAAGTTCTGAGTCCAAGACTTGAAGGGAATAACAAATATAAATGATGTTTCAAGATTTCTCTACTAGAGAAATAGGGAACTAGTTTGGATGATGGACTTTTTTTTTTTTTTTTTTTTTAAGGATCCAGACTCTCTAGTCTTGCTCTGAGAGTACTATAAATCACCACACCAGGATACTAAGGAATGACAGCTACTCACAGACACATTCATTGTGAAAGAGGAGACATAACAGCATTTATGGATTAAGAAAATGCTTGGAAACATTATTGAAAACAGCTGAAATTAGCAACAGAGCCAGGGGCTCAGAAGATACTGTTTTGTTCTTTTAACCCTTTTCCAAAGAGATGTTATGTTGTATACAGTATGTGTCATTTTCTAGTCATGTGCATAACACTTGTCATGCATACAGTGTCTTGTAACAAACAAGTGCAATTTTCACAACCCATGTCATTTTATTTCACTAAAGATGGACTCTAACATTGTCTAAACTAATGTAAAACATTCCTGTGATTGTGGTAAGTATATATAGTAGACAACTGCTGTTCCAGACAGCCATTCACAAACTCACGTGACTTTTTATTTGGAGTGCATGTACACATTGTGATTTAAGAGGTGCTACTTTTGGAACTTTTATACTGAACCTGTATTTCTGTTTGATATCTGAAACTTATGCTTACAGGATAAAATGTGTGAGTTCACTGGTATCCTCTGAGCTTATACAATGAAGAGGGGATCTTTTGTCAAAGTCAAAAAAAAAAAACAATGAAACTTTCATAAAATCTATTTCAATTGGTCATGTTACTAAATGGAGGTCTTTGGTCAAGATCCCAGAGTTAAAGTGTAATCTCATTATGGACAGAATCATGACTTCTCTCCTCCCATGAGAACCTAACCCCTGGTGCTCTGTGAACATGACCTTATTTGGCAATAGTCATATGATCAAGTAGCATGAGCCTTAACCTAACATGACTAGTATCCTCCCTGGAATAAAACATCACATGAAGACAGCAGCAAGAGGGGAGAACAGTATATGACAATGGTACCATGACTGGAGTGATACAACTACAAGTGAGAGAAAGCCAAGGACTGATGGGTATTATCAGGTGCCAGGCAGAGGTAAAAAGAATTCTCTCAGGGAGCATGGCTTGCTGACAGCACTGTGATTTCATGTCCCTATCCTTCATAACTTCCTGAGAATGCATTTCTGTTGTTTTATGCAACATACTTCATTCTTCATTACAGCTGTCCTAGGAAACTCACACATGGTCCCCCTGATGATCACAGAGTGGAAGGCAATAGGTGACATGAACAAGTAAAGATGGTGATTTCCTTGAAGGATGCCATGGATACATGCTGATATAAGCTATGATTATACTATTACTGCAACTATTACTAAAATAATAATGATATATTCCATTTCTAATTAATGCAAAAATTTTAAGAGTTTATACAACTATGTATAGCATGCTTAGAGATTTCTGTTCTCCACTTATGGCATGTAATATCTTTGTAACCACTAGAGTCACATTAAATATAAATAAAACTATGTGCACAGTGAGAGAGAGGGCATGAGAGTAAGAGGAAGAGAAGCAAAGCACTAAGAGGTAAATGGCTTCTTTTATACATTTTTGTAACCTCTGACCTAAGATCAGGTTCTAGATAAAATAGACATGAAATAATTATTTCCTGAATGACTGAATATACTATAAAGCTAAAAGAGAAAAAGTAGTAAATTATATGGGTAGTTGTAACAAGGATAACATTTAAAAAATGCAGGATGGGGATATGAATGAGAGATAGTGTTTGCTGAGGATGCATGAGTCTACTACGTTTGATCCCCATGACAACAAAAATAAATGATAGATTTTCAAAAAAAAATTCTCACAAAGAAAAAAATAGGATTAAATGACTTCGCTAATGAATTTTACAGAATATTCAAAGAGGTGCTAATACTAATCCTTTACAACCTCTTTCAAAATACAAAGGAGCAAGTTTGGGTCTGGTGATGCACGCCTATAATCCCAGCAGTAGGGAGGCTTATGCAGGAAGATTATTGTAAGAGGCCAGCCTGGGCTACAAAGTGAGCTCAAGGCCAGCCTGAACTGCATAGCAGGACCCTGACTTAAAGAAACAAAACATATGCAAATATCATATAGTCTCCCTAGTGTAAGGACTCAAAAGAATAAATAAATAAATAAATAAATAAATAAATAAATAAATAAATTAATTAATTAATTTTGGGCAGTGCCAGGAATCTCAGGACCTTGCATTTTCTGTATTCTCAACCCTTATAATTTTTTTTTTTTTTTTTAGAAGAGTGCCTTAAATACAAAATGCATTTGGAGGAGCTAAAAAAAAATTACGTTTATTGAAAATGTTCATGCTTAATTGTTTGGTCAGTCTTACATACCTATGTCTGTTGATCTATACTGATTTGATGATGAAAATTTGATGATGAAAAAACCATTGTTCAATTTTTCTTGTTTTGAAATTCTGTACTATATGTACTCTTACTTGTTACTGTTTTTTCTATCTTTGTTTCTACTATTTTTACTCTTTAAAACAAAATTTTAAAAAAAGAGAGAAACAAAACAAAAAACTCAAAGAAATAAAACCAACCAACCAGCCAACAAACCACCACCACCAAAAACCCAGAGGAGGAAGGAGTATTACTTATGTCTAATTTTAAGGGACTAGCATTATCTAGATAACCAAATCAGACTAAAAAATTACCAGAAAACAGAAGACTGATTTTTGAGGGATACAGATTCAAAAATCCTTCACGATATACTAGCAAGCCAAGTCCAACCACATTTCAAAAGAATTGTACACTGCAACAAGGTTAGATTTTTTCCAGGAGTATGAGGTTAATTTAACACCTGAAACTTAATCAATGTAAAATGCTATGCTAATAAAAGGGAAAATTTCCTCCCATAGTCATCTGAAAAGACGCAGAAAAAGCATTTGACAAAATCTAACAGCTTTTCATGATAATAACACTCAAAACTGTAGGAAAGGAAGGGAACATCCTAAACTGGATAAAAGGTGTCTCTGTAAAGCCCAAAGCTAATATCACAGTAAATGATGGAGGTCTGAATATTTCTCCCTTAGCAGCAGGAACAAAATAAGGATTTCTGCTCTCTCTTACCATCTGTAGTATAGAATGTATGTGAGCTGCTAGCCAGAGAAATTAGGAAAGAGAAAGAAAAACATCCAGATAGGAAGGAAGGAACTAAAACTATTTCTACTCACATGATCTGTGAGAATCCTAAGAAATCCACAGAACTTAGTTCATCAAGATTGCAGGATACAAGATCAATATGCAAAAATAAATTGTATTTCTATATACTATCAATGAATGATCTCAAAATTAAGAAAACAATTCTATTTGTATTATTGTCAAAAAGAATGAAATATTTATCAAAATAACAGTTATATACAGAAAGATAAAACTACTGACCAAATAAATGTAAAGACCCAAATGTAAGGAAATGTTATGAAAACAATTAATTTTATGCAGTTTATGGTCATGGATCAGAGACTTAGTTGTGTTAAAATGTAAATAGTCCCTGCATGATTTACAGATTTAATGCAATCCCCATCAGAATAGCTGCTGGATTCCTTGTAGAAATCAACAGGCTGACCCTAAGATTCATGTGGACATATAGGGTTAGCAAAGACCATCTTGAAAAAGACTGATTTCTGACTTCAAAACTTCTTATCAAACTGTAAGAACTGAAACAATATGTTGCTAGCATAAGAAATATAGATGGATGGACTAGATTTAAGAGGACAAAACTCTATTAATAGTCAGTTACTTTTTGACAGGGTTGCCAAATGATTCAATGGAGGAAAGAACAGTCTTTTCAAAAAATGGTCCTAGGACTGTGGGATTTCCACATACAAAAGAAGGAAATCGGAAATGTCTCACCATTTACAAAAATTAAATATTATCAGAGATCCAAATGTAAGAACTAAAACTATAAAACTCTGTATTACTTTTTTTTTTCTAGTTCTAGGAAGTGAACTCAAGGAATCATGCATGTAAGGCTGCCTATTACTATATCACTGAGCTATATTCTCAGTCCAATGAAACATCTAGCTAAAAAATGGAAGTAAATTCTCGTGACCTTGAGCTAGGCAATAGATTCTTGATATAATACCTAAAGTATAAACAACAACAAAAATGAACAGATGTGGTCACAATAAAAATAACAAAAACCTATATATTTCAAAGGAGACTATCACAAAAGTAAAAATACAGCCCATATAATAGAAGAGTATATATTCAAGTTACATGTCTGATAAGAGACTTGTATGTAGCATAGATAAGGAATTCCTAATTGGGCTGGGGATATGGCTCAGGGTAGAGCACTTGCCTAGTGTACATGAGGCCTATGATTCCTACTATGGTACAAAATAAAAATCAAAACACAAAAAACAACCATACTAAAAATGAGCAAAATATCTGCATAGATATTTTTCCAAAGATGACATATAAATGGTCAATATGTGTTTTGGGTTTTGAGATGTCTCCCAAAGTCTCATACGACTTGAAGGTTTTTGGAGGTGGCTAAATCTAGAGCGTGTGGTGCTGGGATTACAGGTATGTGATTACTAAATCAGTCTACTGTTTAGGGCAGAGCCCTAAACCAGGTAGTGTGGGTGAGATATAAGGGACAGGAAGATGCTACTAAGGTCTCTTGTTGCTTTTATTGTCTTCTGTCCACTAAAACTGTAGTTCTCTGCCATGCCACCCTCCCTTGGAGCCAGCTAATTATGGACTGAAACTTCTAGTAACTGTAAACCAAAGTTCCTTCTGTAACTTTGGGTGTTGAGTACTTTGTCTCAGCAACAAGACAAGTAAATAAGAGAACATACATCATTACTCATTAAGCCACTGCAAACCCAAACTATGAGAAGACACCACTATAGAAGATCCAGTGTCTTACTATAATAAAAAACCCAAGCTCAAACACACACATTGCTAGCAGAAATATGAATAGCACCACTAACCTTTGGAACAGAGTCTGGTATTTCTCAACAACTCAAACTTAGAGTTATCATATAAGCCACCATTTCTGCTATTTATATATCTAAAGAAATGAAAATATATGTCTATACAAAAACTTGTACACAAATGTTTATAACAGTACTATCCACATTGGCCAAAAAGTGGAAACAGTGCAAATGTCCAAGAGTGGGTAAATAAAATGTTGTATAGCCACCACATTGAATATTGTTTGCTCATAAAGAGCAAATGAATTATTAATATGTGCTATGTGGATAAATGCTGAAAACTGTGTGATGAGTCAAAGAATCCAGTCAGAAATGACTACAGGTTGTATGCTCCATTTTCATGAAATATCTAGTAATATATTAATGGTTACTAGGGACCAGGAGAATGAAGAGTGACTACTACTGGGTTTCTGCTTTGGGTGATGAAAATGTTCTAAAATTACATAGCAGTGATGACTGTAAAATGTAAATACACTAAACTCACTGAGCTCTACCCTCCAGAAGTGTGAATTTTGGGGTATATAAATTATATCTTATTTTTTTAATTTTTAATTTTTTTTTCTTGTTTTCAGAACTTTTGTTTGTTTATTTATTTATTTTAATGGCCAGCTCAGCCTGCCCTGAGGGTAGGGCTGGCACAGCATGCGGTGCCGGGGATCAAACTACAGTCCCTGCAGCCGCCTAAGCTTTCTTAAGCAGGCGCTTTAGACCACTGAGCCATCCTGCTGGGCCCCTATAAATTATATCTTGATAAAACAAATTAATCCATTTTTACAAAACATCTAAATTCAGTTTTCCCTTGCATCTTCTCATTCTGTGTGTTCTTAACATCATCAAGGAGATAGGAACTCAGGCTTCTTGAACTCTCCCATGATGGTGAGGCCTCCTTCCTAGAACTGCCCTTGCCCTATTTTTCATGGGCTAATGTGACAAGTCAGAACCATGGTTTATTTACATGATGAGTACTCAGAACCTGTTGTGGTGTGAAGTACACAGCATGTGTGCAGTAACTGGCTGCTTGGCAGAGAGTCCACAGAATTGGCCACCATTCCAAATGAAATGGACAGCCAAGGTAGCAAGGTGATAATGAAAATTAGCATGGTTTCTCTTCCCAAATAGCAGTTTATGATCTCCTGGGAGCTAAGCAGATTTCCACATGAGAACCAGAAGCTTATGCCTTCCAATGAAACCACAAACATTCCACAATCCATGCAAGTAGGTCAGGACATTCTTCTAAGTCTAAAAATGCTTTGTGTTTTTAGGTTTTTTTTTTCCTCCAAGAAAGACAAGTTCTCCTAACTGAATTTCAATCATCCAGGTCAGTGTTTTAAAAGTTTGATATCTTAGCTGGTTTTATTTTAAACTTTTAATCCTGTACATTCTTCTCAAGCCTCTGGGACCAGATACCAAGCTCAGTTTTCAGTAGGCCTGATATAACACCACATACTTTACATTTTTGTGGCATACCAGTTCTCTACACAGAAAAAATAGATTGTGCTATAAATCTTGCCTTGTGATATGCTGAAAGAGTTCTTTTGGACCAATACATTTGACTAAACTATATTCACCTTACTTTCCTTTTTGAGCTTTTGTACTCTACCTCATTATTTTATCTCCCCTTAAAAATGTCTTCAGACTGATAGACACAGTACTATACCACATTCTGCAAAGTAAATGATGAAAGACGGATGAAAACAGAATTGTTTAGTGACACTAATTGAAAGAAACTAAAGGGTGTTTAAAACATCTCAGGAGGTGATAATGATTGATGTGGGGTTATAACCTACAGGAGTGGCATAATGAATATAAAATACCTCTAAAATCAGTATTTTAAAGATGACTGCATACTGAAAAACTCTGTAACTACATCATTATAGTGATCTACTGAAAGGCAGTATCACTGAAGGCATACCAAGAATATAGTGTAACATATATATTTGCTCATGACTTGGTAACATAACAGCCACAGGGACTGAAGGTGCTTGATGATCCATTTAAGACAGGAGTAGCCTTTGACTGTAATTAACTGTTATAATAATAAGACAGAAATAGTGTTTCCTGCTCATTCTCTCTGTCTCTGAGCAGTCCCAGATAGCACCCAGATTATCTTTTAAAAATCCTGACTTTGCCTCTATTAAGAATTCTTTATCACCTCTTCATTTCTTTTTTTTTTTTTTTTTTTTTTTTTTTTTTGTGGTACCAGGGATTGAACTCAGGACCCTGAGCTTGCCAGGCAAGTGCTTATTCTACTGAGCCATCTCCCCAGCCCTACCTCTTCATTTCTTATAGGTAAAAGATATTTGTGACCTCTCCCCAACTCATTGGGGCACATCCCTTTATTAACCTTTAACTATATGGTGCTTATAATGGGGACCCCTAAGAGTGCAGTCCCATTTCTGTCTCTCCTAATGACTAGAAATCCTTGAAGGCTAAAGTAATATTTCCAGCACCTTGCCTGCTACCAGGGAGACAGTGTTCAACAAATGTTTGCTAAGCAAAAGTATTAAAGTTCCAAGAAATGAAACATTTTCCTATGTTAATTATAATTTCAGTTTTCACTCTTACTTTTTTTTCCCTCCAGGATTCAAGACACATAATATATATGAGAATGAGAAGAGAGAACAACAGAAGAGATGATCATCTCCAGTAATGGAACTATGGACTGAGTTTATAAATATGGATGTCATAAGCCATCTGTGTACTTCAGCCTTGTGAAATGAGCAGGGTCTATCATGGCTGGACCTAACACACAGTGTACCATCCCCTTGACAGCAGGCATCAGATGAACTACAGGAAGGGTCCTAACCTACCTAAGCCTTGTTACTGAGCTGGGCCCCATAACAATTAAATGTTAGCAACAGCCGGCAAGGCATAGGGAACATCAGTTTCATGTCAAACAATAAAATAAAGCTAGCCTCAAAAGATCACTTTGACTTGGTCTCAAATAAACAGAACAATTTAAAGATCGCCAGTGGTGTAGCAGCTGACAAACTCAATGCTTGCACAGCCTCTTTGGTAAAAACCTTTCTAAAAACAGATTATTTATTTGGGGAAAATTATCTATGTAATTTTAATATTGTACTCTAGGATATGATAACTATTTTTATTTATTATTTTTTTTTCTCAGTATGGGGATTGAACCAAGCACCATGTACACACTAGGCAAGTTCTCCATCACAGAGCTATATCCTCAGCCCTTGGGAGACTATTTTTAAATATGAATGTAACTGACTTAGGGATGTAAGTCTATGATTTCTTTTTAAATAGAAATAATTACAATTTTAGGAAGTACAACAAATGCTCAAACAAATGTTCAAAGCTGTCAACTTCAGTTGTTGATTTTTTAAAAAGCCACAGATAATCATCTGAAGGGGGGCTATAATTAAACAGGAGGAAGGGATAAGGGGGAAGGGAATGAAGGGCCTAAGGCTGGTAATAGGGTGATTGATATAATCAAAATATATTCGTTGAAACCCAGTATTTTGTAAAAAACAACAGGCACTAATACAGATAAATTTTAAAAATCCAAATAATCTGAAATTAAACAATTCTTTCAATCTTTGGCTCAAATCATTAGCTTTATAGTGTATGGGAATAATGTTGCTACTCAACATTATTTTAGTAAATGAATAAATAAATGGTGCTAAGAATGATTCTTAAGCTAATTTTAAAATAATGATATTACTCCATAATTACAACATCAAGACCAGTACTAAAATGGCATTCTTTCACATTATCTCCATCCCTTAAAGTTTAACAGTGAAATCAATATACTCCCAAAGGAACTCTTCTGGAGACAGGATATTTTTAAGTTTTTGCTTTCGTTGTATGAAGAGTACAATGTTAAGGTCATGGTCTAAGGAAAGAAAGAATGAAAGAAAGAGAGAGACAGACAAACACAGTTTCTTGTGGGACATACACTAAATAGAGGCAAGGTTTAGAAAATTTCTTAATTAGAAGTGTTTTAGACAAAGTCCCATACTGAGGAGTGCAAGCCAGCTGATCAATGGTACACAGAAACCCCAACTTTGAACTCTCCTGAGCAAAGCAGACCTCACTCATCTGACAGTCTTCAAGAGTCAACTATAACAGTCATTTTTAGCTAATTCACTTAAGCAGATTCTTCACACCTCCTATGTGTTTTATATAATGTGCTAAGTTGTAGGGATACAGAAAGAAAAGCCAAAAATCTGTCAAGTGGAGGGAGACTTGATAAATCTTTTTAAAAAAGCAATGTATAGAATACTCAGTTACAGACAAATGAAGGAGAGCTAACACCACCAACTTATTTCCAGCAGAGTAGATTCATTACATGTTCCTGATTTTAGCAGGCTGATGAAGTAGCAAGGTGTGTCACATGAAACACAACCGCTAATCTTTCTTCTAGACACTTTGTGAAGAAAAAGTGACATCTAGAAGACATTTCTAGACATCTCACTAGATGGGAAAAGCATGGGGAAATGTTGAAGGTTTGATAATGAAAAACAACCTATTGCTTTTTTTTTTTTTTTTTTTTGGAAATCACAGTAGGTGACAGCTTCTAAAATCCAGTTTGGGGAGGATTAAGGTATTATAAGTCAGAGTTCATTTTGCAATCTCATGTGACCATCACTCAGAGCAAAGTCATCCATCACTATGTAAAAGGTGACCTTCAAAAGGCCAAGCTACCTAAAGACCAGTATGACTTGCGTGCCATTCAAAGGATGATATGTGCCTCCCGCATAAATGTTCTCTAAAGCAGTGCTGCTCAACAGAACTTCAGGGACATGAAATGACCTACAGCTGCACACCCCAATAGAGCAGTTACCAATCACATGGAGCTCCACTGGGTAGCTGAAATGTTGTGAGCCTAGGGAAATGAAATTGTATTTATAATTTAATAAATTTAAATAGTCAGATGTGGCTGGTAGATATTATATAGGATAGCACAGCTCTGAAATCTAATAATCCAATTATGAACTAAATAAAGTTTGGTCTATTTATGTTGAGGACAAGAAAAATGACATGGAATGAACCCTGGGACACGACCTCTAAAGGCAGGTGTGCAGCTGCCTGAGCCAGGAGCCTACAGTGAGCTGGCTGCACCACAGCTCTTGCTCCTTCACCGCAATGGGAAGACATTGCCTAAAGATCTAACTGGAAGTTCTCCAAGAGAATGTTCAAAGTCTACACCATCTATGGTGTTTCTGTTAGTTTAAAATTAATTTTCAGGAAAAAAAATAGAAAATTAGTTTTTCAGAACTACATAAGAAATGTGGAAGCTAGAGATGAATCCAAACCATGCCCCTTTGTTCTACTATGACAGATCTTAGGGGTGATTATACCTGGACGTTTCTGTTACCTGTCATCTCTGCTCTGTTCTTAGGTAGCCACTTTAGGTGGCTGTTTCATGGTTCATACCTTTGGTCATTGGTTGTATACACTGCATCCTTACCCATCACTGTCTAGTAAACATTTTTCATTCATTTTACTCTTTCTGGTTATCAAGTCCAACATACTTACAGGGGAAAGAAAGGAATATCTTGGTGGGAGAAATAAAGATGTTTCACTATTATTGAATATTTCTGCATACAAAGTACAGTGGTACCTTAGTTCACAAACTTAATTTGTTCTGAGATTTTGGAAAAGATGTCCACATTTGTGTGTGGAAAGATGGCTATAGTGGTATTTGTTACCCAATACAAAGTTTGCAAGCACAAACAAAATTCTGTCAAAATGCTTTTTTAAAATTTTAAGACAGGGTTTCACTATATACTTCATGTGGGCCTTGGATTCACTATGTAGCCCAGGCTGGACTCAAATGGATGGTGGCCCTCCAGCCTCAGCCTCCTGAATGCTGGGATTATAGGTGTGCTCCACTAAGATAAGCCCTGTTTGAAAACAAAAATGCAAACAAAAGTGTTTGTGAACTGAAGTATCACTGTACTTCTTCCACTCTCCAGCCCTATAAAGCAGAAGCTACTGTCCCCTCCTTTCATATGAGGAAAGAGGTCAGGGATTTTTATTTTTTAAAAAATTTTTATTTTATTTTATTTATTATTTTCATTCTTGTTTCAGAACCTTTGTTTGTTTATTCACTCATTTTTATGGCCGGCTCAGCCCACCCCAAGGTCAGGGCTGGCGCAGCATGTGGTGCCGGGGATCGAACCGCGGTCCCTGAAGCCGCCCAAGCTTCCCCAAGCAGGAGCTTTAAACCACTGAGCCATTCCGCCAGGCCCCCACTGAGCCATCCCGCCAGGGATTTTTAAAGTCAGTCTGCAATCATGCAGGTGGGCAGGGAGGCAGCTATGACAGGAACTTGACTCTCCAAACCCCTCATCCAACCTTTTTCCTTGCTGTTACACTGCATCCTAAGTCCATTTTACAGTGTAAGTTTCAGAAATAAACACAGTTTTAGTCTCTTCCATATCTGTATTCCATCCTGCCTTATTAAAAAACAAAAGCAAAGTGATTTTTATGGAATGATTCTGGACTGTGTAAAAAGATCTACAATTATTGTATTAAGAAGTTCTACTTTCTTTCTGTTTTTAAGCATACTGAAAACATCTTTTTTTGGTTACCAAAGCTTGAAATTATGAAAATGATTACTCAAAGGAGCAGTGTAAAGCTGCATGTGAATTATTTATGGAAAGTATTTTAGAAAAAGGATAGTTCTAAATGCTGCCTAAAATATTTGTTCCATGAGCAAAAAAATTTTGTCAAAATGTTTTCAGTTTTGTTTTGAGACAGGGATTCACTATATAGTTCATGTGGGCCTTGAATTCGCTATGTAGCCCAGGCTGGACTCAAGCACATAGTAGCTACAGATCTTTTAACAAAACAAAAATTAAAAACCCATTCCCCCAAACCTTAGTTTATAGAACTAGTGGAGTAGCTGTTACTTTTGCCAGAGAAGCAAGTAACCAAGCCTTGGGAACTCAAGCTCATAGCCACCTAAGCACGTAAGGATAGTGGACAACACATGGGCATTACACACTTCAAAAAGTAACGAAATAGGTAGAAAAAAGGAAATCTTTTTGATAGTGCATCTGTAATCTTCTCTTTTTATATTATCCATAGTTTTAATTTTAAGTATTTTAGGGAAGGGTCCACAAGGTGTTCAGGGTCTCACTACTTGATTGGACTTGTACTGAACTGCCCATTTACAGCCTCCCAAGAGCTGGGATTACAGGTGTGTGCCACCACACCCAGTCTCAATTGCTGTCTCAGTGTGCCCCAGAGGTGGGGCCAGCACAACAGGCTCAGGGGACGGAACCCTGGCCCCTGTACCTGCTTGCAGGTGCTTTAATCTGCTGACCTATTTGTCCAGCCCTAGCTTTTTTTTTTTTTTTTTTTTAAACATAGTCAATTTGTGTCTGAAAGATGATTTACAAGATTCATAGCATTTCAGTATTTCAAAATAGTTTAGTGTTAAGAATTACGATTATGAATGGTTAATTAAAAACTTCTAATAAAAACCATGGACTAGGAATTTAAAGAACTCAATAAAACTCCTAATTTTATTTCTGGAAAAAAAAAAAAAAAAAAAAAAGCACTGTAGAGGCCATAACCAACTGAGTTTCAATCTTAGGTCAACTCTTACTGGTTGACTTTGGACAAGGCTCTTTGCTTCACTTTTCTCATCTAAAAAAACGAAAATAATTTGTGAGATGGTTGTGAGGATTAAATGAACAAGCAAATCACAGAATATTCATGGAGGAGAACTTTTTTCCTACTAATTTTTGTAACTGAGAAGTCAATAAGATATAATAATTATCTTTAATATTAACTGGAAATTTTTTTAAGTAAGCTGCCATCAGATGCTGTAGGAGTAGTAAGAATTTTTATATATTTTACCTAGATATCATAAAAGGAATGTTGGCACAGTAATAGTATCTATAATATATTCCTGATATACTAGGTTATCAGAGGGCATAAATAAACATGTTTTAATGTAAACATTTTTTAATGTAGTAATGTGCTTCATAAAATACAAAAGAACGGTCAAAGTTTCATAAGCTATTTGATTGTAAATTATATTCAAACTAAAAAATGATATCCAGGGGGTTGCTTAAGTAAACTATACATTTCTTGTTTTTGTCTTTTTTTGAGGCAGAGTATTTTTCATTTCACAGTTCAGACCAGCCCTGAATTCACTTTAATTCAGGTTAGCCTTGAATGCAGTGGCCCTCCTTGCCTCAGTCTCCTGAGTGCTGGGATTATAGGCATGTGCCACCATATCTGCGTAACTTGTAAATTTCTCTACTTTCAAATAATACAAGGCTCCTAAAACTCAGACAGAAGTCTTTTCTTTATGAAGATGGGTTGTGGCAACTGAGTTTCCACATGGGAGTTTCTTCATGGGAGAAGAGTGCCAAGAAAAACTGATCCTGCCCTGAGCTTTGCTTTTCAGAAGGGAAAACTAAAGCGGGGGAAGAGATTAGAAGTCACTGGGCATTCAAGGAACAAGCATGAGAACAATCAGTGCTAAAGGATCTCTGGCAGGAGCTCTGTGGTTATTTAGCCCAGCCCTTTTTGCAGTGCTGCACTCTCCTTCCAGCATCTCTGAGAGATGGCCCATCAGCCCCTGTCTGAGTGCTTCCAATGGAGAGATCTTCCTTCCTTCAGTCTCCTTGATCCAACCCAGAAACCTGGGAGCAACATAGATCGTGCACAGTCCACAGCATATCTCCCTTCAATAGCCCCCATCCTCTGTCCCACTATCTAAGTTGAGGCCTCCTTTTCTTGCCCTTTTTATGGTCCTAAAATAGCACAGCACTACCAGACTTCCTGCTATCAACTACTACTGTAATACATCTTCATAGAGCTGCCTGAAGAGATGTTTTAAAACACAAATCTAATTGTTATTTTTCTGCTTCAATGCTTTGATGGCTCATGAGTACAAACCGCAGGAAGTCTAAGGTTTTAGCTTGACATGCATGATATTATCAAATTCTCTACCACCCATTTCAGTAACACTAAAGGACTGCAGGAATCAGACACAATAAGCTGTTCTGCATCTCCACAGTCTTGCTTTGGACTCTGGTTGGTGTACTCATTCTTCCTTCTTGTCAATCAGTTAAATTAGTTCAGGAATTAGCTCCAGAAAAGCATCTTTTGACACCTTTCTCTGTATAATACATAAAAAAAAAAATACTCATTGTGGTCTAGCCTGATAGCTCAGTGGATTAAAGCACCTTAGACACAAGGACCAGGGTTAAATCCCCACATACCAGTCCTGCCCCCAGGGAGCACTGAGACAAAGACTGAAACTGGGTGTGGTGGTATGCCTGCAATCCCTGCACTTGGGAGGCTGAAAACAGGAGGATCACTATGAGTCTGATCTACATAGTGAGACCCTGTATTTAAAAAAAAAAAAAAAAAAAAAAAAAAAAAAATATATATATATATATATATATATATATATATATATATATGTATATGTATAATATTCCACATGTATCCCTGTGATTGCATTTATCATACTATAATGAATTTACTAACAAGTTCACCTCTTTTCCTCCACAAGTCCTTTGAGGCAGGGACCATATTAGCATTTCTACCACAGGGCACAGCACACAGTAGTGAGTGTTTAATTCATGCCTAGAAAACACTAAGGCTTTCTTCTGGTGGGAGTTAAATTTTATAACTCCAATGGTCCAACTTTTGTTCCATGGAGCTATAAAAACCATCTCTATAGGAAAACAGAACATTTGCCTAGTGCATAAAAAAACAAAGTTTAAAAGCCACTTATATGACATTTGTACTTACCTAAATTGCTGTATGTTGCACTACAGGGGTTTGAGTCCATAGCCTCTGAAGTATCTTCTTTTTCCTCCTCTTTTTCTGGGTCAGATGATGGCAATGCTGATGAGATGGAAGTGCAGCCCTCATCATCTTGCTTTGCAAGAGGTCTTGGATCCCGAGGAGAAAATTTCTCCGCCAATTCGTAGGTCATATGACTGTAACAAATCGGACAATCTGTCACAATGGCATTCAAAAGGTCTGCTAAAATTCAATAAGAGCTATACTTTCCAAAAAGGTTAACTGGTTCTGTGGTCACAACAATGGGTCATGCACCCCAACACACTTGTTACTTTCATGTACAAGGAATATTTACACTAGGATGAGACTTCATTTTCCTTGATTCTTATATATGTATTCAGTTTGGCAATGGGGTTATGGTAGATTAAAGGAAACATGAGGACAACAGGCAAGGAGTAGAACAATTATTTTCATAGGAGGCAACAATGATGAGGCAGAGGGTGCTGCATGCTTAACTAGTTAAAGACAAATACACTCAGTATTTAGTAAAGGATCTGGTATATTTACTATACTATGTTTATTATATTAGATGATAATACTATAATACTATAATAGTACTCTAATGCTATAGTAATACTATAGTAAATATACTAAAGTATTTCTTTAGTATATAATATTTTCTACATACTAAAGTATTTGCCAAATTACTTAGTAAAAGACCAAAAATAAAGATAAAATTAAATTATTTATATAATGAAATTAAGGGCCAGTGAGATAGCTCAGTGGTCTAAAGCACCTGCCTAAGCTTGCCTAAGGAGACCATGGTTTGATCCTTGGTATCACATGGCATGCCAGCCCTGCCCCCAGGGCAGGCTTGGCTATCCAAAAAAAGGATAATGAAATTAAGGGACTGTTTTGGCAGGTAAAATGAGGATGGGATGATACTGCTCCCAGAAGGACAAAGCAACAGCCTTTGCCTGGGAGAGAAAGTTCTGCATTCTATTTAATCTGTTAAAATGATCTACAGCTCATTCAGTGAATGGTCAAGCTGGTTTTACTATTCTCTGCCAATCTCACAGCTACTTCTTCCTGTTCTCCCCATTCTCCAACCTACAACAACTTAGCCTACTCTTGCTATGATGTAGAGTACTACAGGAAACCAGCCCAGTTAGAAAAATATCAATTGGGTGGCCAGGCATTTATAAGGACTTCTGAGTTCCTAAAAAGTATTCCTAGGCTATCACACATGTATTGGCTTTGCATCCCAAATTCTTTAGAAGCAAAGAGAAGGAAAGGAAACATACGATTACATGTTATTTCTGGATTTTCCACTGGCAGTGAGTCATGGTGACATTTATAAGTTTCTTTAAAAGAAGTACTTTGTTTGACCATGTATCATCAGAACATATGTTGCATGCAGATTTAGAGGAACAGATTAGGAAGGAAAGGAGTCGCTTCTTCTCAATCTTTCATTACGAAAATTATGCATGTGTCTAGACAGAAAAGAAGCCTGAAAATCTGTTGGGTATACAACTTCAAAACTAGAAGAGCCATTGGTCTCTCTATACCAGCAGAGTGTGATGAACTGGAAGTTCCATTATGGGATCCTGTTCTTGGGGACCGGGGTGAGACTGCTCCACCAGCAGTCAACCATGCAGTCTACATGAAGGAGGTCATGCACAATGAAGCACAGTACTGCTTCTCAATGGGCCACCTCACTGCTACAGCAGGGGCTCCACACAATGCTGGTTTCTCATCATAGGAGACATCATAAAAATCAAAATAATAAGGAGGAGTTTACTTTTATGCATCAGCAAAGGCAAAGCAAAGTAATACTTCCAAAACATTTAGGACATCACACAGTGTTAAGTCTATATCACTGTGTAGTTAGTTAAAACATGCTTTAGGAGACTGAACATGTTCTCTGTTGGGCAAAAGCTAATATAAACTACTTCTTATTTCAAAGTAATAAACATAAAGTGATTCGAAAATACCAGCTTGCCTTTAAAAGAAAAAATAGTAAAGCTCCAGACATTCTCATACTTTGGGAGTCAGCTACAGAGATTTCCTAAAAAGCTGTTTCAGTGCTTCTGATTGCTATAACTGGCCCATTTTCTTTATTTTCCCAACCTCTTGGTTATTATCAAGTGAAAGCTGTCCTTCTCTTTTGTTGGAAAGGGTTGGTGAAAAATTCAGGAGCTGGGCCGCCATTTTCACCTGTCTGTTTTCCTGGCAGGCCTGGACTATCTAAAGTAAAGCTCAGCACTCATGAAAGCCTCTGAAAAAGCTGCTATTAATCTATGAGGAAGTCCATGGGCCTACTCCATATGCATGTAACATAGCTCAGTAGTCTGAAAAGCCTGTGAAACAAAACACAAATGCTAAAGAACACGAAATACCAAAAACTTACCCACTATATTCACTCACGCAATTCCCCATTAAAGGAAATTTTCACAGTGTCTCCTTGAGCCTGCTAATCATGTTCTGAAACTCAGATGAACCAGAGTCCACTGTAAAGCTATAAGCTAGACAAGCTATGAGAAGAGGCTTGAATTCTGCACCTTAATAACATTCACTGCACCTTGACCTTTACCTTAGGGGTTTGGTCTGGGAAATGTGCCAAATTACCTTTGGGGAGCTAAGCAGAGGGAAAGCTAGTTTTATTAACTCTTTGAGGATCAGGGTGGCACAACTTACATTCTAGATAAAAACTTTTCATACACATTCTGAATGAATGCACTGGTACATTAGGTCACCAATTAAAATATTTGTGAACTACTAAAACTATGCAAAAAGAGTACTTGAAAGTAAAATCACACAGATTTGTAGTGTGATGCTAAGGTGCTAATAGGTATTTAAGGTGACAACAGAGTCTAAAAGGAGTATGAATATTTAAAAATACATCAATGATGTGTCATGTCTAAACGCTTGGGGAAACAACAGCCCTTTGTATGATTAAAATAGTAAAAAAGAGAGGGAAAGAGAGTTCACACTTAGGTGTAGTAACATGCTAAGTTTAAAAAAATGAAAAACAACTGAGAATTACATTAGAGAAGGTTGACTTGGTCCTTAGATATAAATGATATAAACAGAAAAATCATCCAGGAAGGAAGAAGGTGGTAAAATCTTACTATCAATTTATCATTAGGCATATTCAATTTATTAGTGAATTTAATTTTGGAGGGTTGATTTTGTTTCCTACTTTGACATAGAATTAGCAGATCCTCCCAAACACTAAGATGGCCATTTACAAACACAACCTTTATCTCTTAACAAAATGGTTTATTACTGCCCACATTTCATTGGGAAATGTTTAACATAATGGAGAAAGCATAAAAACCGGGAAACTACTAAAAATGGGTTTTGGTATTGGACTAAAAATGAGAAACATTAAAAATGGCTTTTATTTCCCTAAAACTTTATTCTTCTGAATAAACTTGACCCATTAAGAACAAGATAATGGAGAAAATTAGAAATTTCCCTGTTGCATCTGTGAGATAGATGGTAAAAACTTTTTTTGCAAACTGTGGCTAGGACAGTCCTGAACCAGAAGAGTTTCCTGTTTAAGCTGCAGTAACTTTTTTCACTATGGACCACCATACCCTTCTGTGGCAGATTTTTACAGTTCCCCTAATGCATTTGGGACGACTGACTTAAAATAACCTGCAGCTTTCCTGAGAACTCCTCGCTCTCTCTCCTAAGAACTGTAGTCCTTTCTCCTGCTAAGAACTGTTGTCCTTTTCTGTTGTTTTTTTAAAACCTTCTGCTACCATATCCACCACTTCCGCCACCAGATGCATAACCACCACCATAGGGACTGCCAGAGCTTCTTCCACCAAAACTGTCCCCCTTCATGGGTTCATAATTTTGACTGCTGCTGTCCACTATAATTTCCAAAACCACTGTAGTTCCCACCACCACCATAGTTACCACCAAAATTTCTTCCTTCATTGTAACCATCATATCCTCCTTCTCCACCACAATATTCACCACCTTGGTTTCCATATCCTGGTCTACCACCACCATACCCTCCTTAACTGTAACCAGAACTACCACGATAGTTTCCACCATCACCTCCTCCATAACTACCTCTGCTGCCACCTCCTCCACCACTGTAACTTTCTTTTCTACCAAAGTTTCTACCACAGCCAAAATTCCCTCCACCACCTCTAAAGTTTCCTCCATGACCCATAAAGTTGCCAGATCCACCTCTCACAGCCTCTTTGTGTTTGTGGTTCAGCAGACTGCAACTCTTGTTTAGAAAGGGCCTTTTTCACTTCATGATTATGCTCATTAATAGTGTGTTACTTCTGAACAACTATTTACTGTGTTGTGATCATCAAAGTTACAAAAGCAAATCCTTTCTTTTTCCCACTCTGTCTTCCATAACTTCTATGGTTTCAATCTTGCCATATTCTTCTGTATCTTCTTTAATACCATCTGTAAGAATTTTCTTCACTGTTAGATGGGCACCAGGCTTTACTGAATCCTCTCTAGAAACAGCTTTCTTTAGTTCCACTACATGCCCATCAACATTGTGTGTTCGAGCACACATTGCTTTGTCCACCTCTACAACACAAGAGTAAATCAGAAACCAAAGCCTCTGGAGCATTTTGTTTGAGGATCTCTCATTGCCACACAATCTGTGAGTGGGCCCCATTTCTCAAAGTGTTCTCTTAAAGTATCATTGGTAGTCTCAAAACTCAGACCACCAATAAACAAATTCTTCAACTGCTCTAGTTTCTTTGGATCATGGCCCTCCCCCTAATCACCCCCAGTGGCAGTGTCAATGGCAATGGAGATGGCTAGAGTCGGGCTGGGGATGACTGGGTGGTGGTTTTACCCCCATTTCTTTAAAATGATAATTAGAGGGCCAGAGAAATAGCTCAGTGGACTAACTGCCTGCTTAGGTAAGCCCAAGGACCCAGGTTTATGCCAGCACCACAGGCCCCGCCCACACCTCTGGGGTGCACTGAGACTATGTATGGTAGCCCATGCCTATAATTCCAGCACTGAGGAATTTGAAAACAGGAGGATCACTGAGTCTGAGCTGCACAATGAGACCCCATACGAAATACAAAAAAAAAAAAAAAAAAAAAAAAAAATTATTAGAAGAAATTGAGTCTCTATTGAACATTTATGAACATTATGAGAACTTCTTATATATTCTGAAATAGTGAAATAGTGTCCACGGTAACTAGATGCCCCCATAAGGAAATCTGATACCCAGTACTATAAAACAGAACAGTTATAGCATAAGTGACCCACAAGAGGAAGTTGTGGTTTTTGTATTTTTGCAGCTTAAATTCATTGTTCAACAATCCTCTGTCCTACAGGACAAGGTAAAAATCAGTAATAAATAAGTGGATCAGGTTGAATGAAACCTTGACTTATCTTATTCTGTCCTGGACCCTCAATTAGCATTCTGTTTGCATAATGGAAGACATGCTTGAGATATAGGCATTCTTCTATATCCTGTGTTCTGAATCCTTGGATTTAACCACTAATAGCTTAAAGACATTTGGAGTGAAAAAAATTGAGTCTCTATTGAACATTTATGAACTTTTCCCATCATTCCTTAAACAAAACAGTATAACGAGATTTACATAGCACTTATATTTTATTAGGTTATTATAAGAGTCTAGAGAAGATTTAAAATCTACAAGAGGATAGTTGTGGGGTATACATAAATATGATACCATTTTACATAGAGGAATTTTGGTATTCAAAGAGGTCCTGAAACTAAGCTCCAGAATACACCAAAGGATGGCTTTAAACTCTTCCACCAACTTTTCACTAGTGACCAGTTTTTACTACAGTTTGGGGTGCCTGACCTGACACTTCAAAATCATGTCATAAATTCCATAAAGATAACTCACTTTCTGAACATGTAGAATAAATGTAATTGTTCAAAGGAGACAGTAACATTGTTGCAGATTTGTTATATAAACAAATCCCTTGGCAGGTTCTATCTCATCAGTTTGCAATATTAATACATAATTCAAAGCTATAGAAGCAAATCTCCTGTGGGAAGCTCACTTGTCTTACCCAGGTGGTAGGATTAATCATTATACCATCAAATAAAATAATCTTTTTTTTTTTCCTGGCAAATTTGTTCAAGACAGACTTTTACAAAAATTCTGTTAAATGTCTCAAAGTACTTTTTAACGAGGCAAATCAAATTCCACATTAGAACACAAAGTCTTTTATGTATCCAAACATTTCAACTCAACTTGACCTCTACATTCAACCACCTGCATCCAGCTTCAGAAGGGACAGTTAACAAAGTCATTCTTCAGAGACCATCGGCCTGTTGGGATAAATGGTATTCTTCCTTACCATGTACTAGCTCCTTTCAGCAGGTACATGTATCTCTGGGTGCCAAAGACCATGAATAAAAAAGAAACATGTGCCTTAAGCTCCCTTGACCCATAAAAATCGGACTAATGTACATCAGAAACAAATTTTCATGATTTTGGTACTGGTCCACTGAGCTGCATACTTCTGGGGGTTGCTAGGGACATGGACCTTTGCAGCAATGGAATCTACAGCAACACAGGAGGACAGCTCAAAGTTATCCCACCCCACACCTCTGTTATCTGCTGGGAAGAAGGGGTAAAAAGAAACTATTTCTTTTTGTTTTTCTACCTCTAGGACCCCTATGAATGTGACATTTCTTAATCCTATCTAGGTTTCTGGGTCACCAACTTGATTTTGCTATACTTTCCAATCATTGACATTTCTTGGGTAGAAAAGTGTTATGTCTACTGATCACTATCTAGTAACTCCAATTTGCCACTAAGCCTTTGTAGTCTTTGACTGAAAACCTCAACCTGCTTCTCCTGAACTGAGATTAACCTTTAACAGAGATCTGATGAGTTCCTGCTAATATGTCTGGCAGAGTCTGATCAAACAAAACTGTCTTCTGTATAAGAGTGAAATGGCTCAGGCTTGGCATGGAGAAACTGGCAGCCATGAGCAAGGTCTTGGATAGACTAATTTTCTGACACTACATGGACTCATTTAACAACAACAACAAAGATGTGAATAAAAAATTAAGAGTATCTCTAAGTGGCCAGAGTGAAGGACAGCAAAGTAGATAAGAATCCACTGTAAATCAGTCACCTTCACAATACTAATAAAAATTACAGTTTCAAAAAATCTATAAAACACAAAGTCAGAATGGCATCTGTGCAAATCAACAGAAAAGATACATTAATTTTGGAAAACAAAAATAAAATAAAGTTGCCATTTTCCATAACAGTGGTACAGAAGCTGCTCCTTAGCATTCCCACCTGAGCCTTGGCTCAGTCCCAGAGCATGGGATTAGATATTCATGTACATCTCCTGGAATGCCAGGAATTTAAAAGAAAATATGCACTACCCCTCCCAAGGGGCTCAGCCAAGGGAAGGCATGGGTCCTGGCATTTTCTAGATTGCCCAGAAACCCTGGTGAGGCAAGTGAGAACACTTCCTCTACTCTACTCTCCCCTTCTTCTCTCCTCTGAGTCAGCAGGGAGAAAAGCAGGTACCCTTAAGCCTCCAGAACACTACAGGCTCACAGAAAGAATGGAATATAGGATGTGAATGGGACCAAGGCAAACTCAAAACATGCTTGTACTCAACATTGCACAAGATGTACACTTTTCCATTTAATTCATGAAACACTTCAAGGTAAGTAAATACAATGATTGTTACTTTATGGATAAGGAAGATGATATTGAAGAAATTACCCATAAACGGCCCAAGAGCACATAAGTGCTGTGGTGATAGTATGGAAATGTGACTCGATACTATCCACATCTAATGCCTGTGTTCTTCCCACCATAGTGGCTCTACAGGCACCTTGCGCATACTGAAGAGACTCAATAAATATATGATTATGAAAACAGAGAAGTACTTTAAAAAGAATATAGCTATGATTGATACCTGAATTCATAATGATGACAGATATGTTCTACTCTGAAAAATCCTATACAAATAAGCCATGAGTCACTATGTACATTGCAAGAGGATTTCTTTAAATAGGAAATAAACTATAGGATGTTCATGGCCTTCTATTAATAATGACCCCTACCAACACCTCTACATTTACTGTGCTAGGCTCTGTACTTAAATATATCATCTTGAGCAATAACACTATTATTCCCACAGCAGCAATAGTAGCTGAAACTTACATAGGTTTGCTATGTTCTCAGGCATGTTTCTCAAAAATGACACTGTTGTGACATATTTGGGCCAGATTAATTCTTTGCATTTCTTACCTTTACACATTAACCAATGGAACCACTACCTGCCTCTCTAACCTTGACAACCAAAAATGATTCTAGATGTGAAATTGTCATGGAGAGTGGTGAGGAAATGCTTTATATAAATTCAGCTGACTCTCACATGTCTTATTAGGGAGTTTATTATCTATGTTTTACAAGTTGAGAAATTATAAGGTTTTATCACTTATCTCAGTGAAATAGCTAAAGACTGGCCAAGGTGTGATTCAGACCTGGAAGTTTAGCTCACATCTGTCCTCTACACAGGTACATTTTCTGTTTCTTGGTTTATAGATGAAGGACCTGAGTAGCTTGCCCAGGATGATACAGGTAATAAGTGGCCAAATTCAAACCAAGGTTTTAACAACTTTAAAGTCTATGTTCTAAAAATATTGTCAATATTTTATCAAGCTTTAATGTGCCTGAGGATTACCCTGAGAGGTAGTTAAAGATGTGAGTTCTCAGTTTCCTCTCTACAGGGACTTGGTAACTTTGGGGAACAAACTAGGACTCTGTATTTAAGAATATATACTTCAGGTGATCCTGAGGTAGCTGGGCCTAGATCTAGAGTCTCAGAAACTATTTTTCACTGCCTTATTCTCCCAGAAAGAAAAGAGCAATGAATACAGAAAGAATAAGGTGTGAAAAATGAGTAGGAAAATTTAAGGTGATGGTACATGATTCCTCAGAAGTGTTATCAGTAGGAAAAGAGAAGACAGTTGCTGATGAGAAATTCATCATGTGCTATTAACAATGGGGTGTTAATATGTTGCAACTGTTTCTGAGGCTTATTAGAACACACTTATATACTCATAAAATGGCAGGAAATGAAGATCTGGCCTAGAATGATAATTACGATTTTTGTGATAAGTCCTGGCTGGCTGAAGACCAGTTTAAAAGTAAGAAAAGGCATCTGCAACATCAGCAGTCAGCCATCCAACATGCAGTAGCATTTCAGTTCTTTATCAACAGATGATGAAGGTGAGCATGAAGGACAAGCTCCTGTGGCTGCAAAAGCTACTGGGAGAACCCCCGTGTTCGCACCTTCTCCCCACCCACAGGGCATCTTCCTAAATGCCTCTTCTGATTTTCTGCTTTTGTTTTTTGGTTGGAGATTGAACTCAGGACCTTGTACTTGCACGGCAGGTGCTTAAGACACCTTCTCGGCCACTGATTTTCTGTTCTGAGGTTCCAGCTATTCCTAGATCTTCTCAGCCATCTAGATGCCACATAAAGGTCTAACACAATGAGGCTTATTCCAAGCTTCATAAGACATATCTCCAGAGAAGCTCCTCTACTATTCCAAACTCAGCCAGTCTGCAAAGATCATTCTCACCCTCGATTCTTCATGATGTGTTCCTCTCCTAGGGGCTCTTCAGAACACCACACAGAAGACTACAGGAAGCACCCAGTGGCTAGAGCTGAGTAAATTAAAATCAGTGGCACCAGGAGGCAATGCATTAGAGAATATCACCATGCTCTGTAATATACTTCAGCCTTCAGAACTTCTGTCAGAATTAACATGGAGACAAGGTGTAGGGCAGTGACTTCATCTATTTATATTAGAGGTGGGGTAGAGGTAGCTATTGTGCCATCGTTGGCATTATTTTCTTTCTTTCTTTAAGACAAACCTTTCTCTTTGCTATTAAGAAATCATCAGCATAGAGGTAAAATGTGGGAGGGCTGGGATGATAGCTCAGGGGCACAAGCCTGGCAAGTGCAAGGTCCTGAGTTTGATCCCTGGTTCCACTAAAAAAAAAAAAAGAGGTACAATATGAGGATCAATTGTCCTGGAATTAGACTTTTAAATATCACCTGGTAATTCTAATCATTACTCTATTGCAGCACATCAAGTAATCACTTACTGAAACTGTGGCCCAGAGACCTGAAGGAGGGGCTGGAAACAAAAAATTCAAATTTAATTTCAGCTCTGCCACAATGCTACTTTTTCCACATCTCTGATTATCTAAAAAGTAGTTGTAGTGCTATCAATAGGAATATAGACTAATTAGGGCACTGATGAATGCTTTTAAAAGTAAATAATTATGCCAATTATTACTGTACTTTGACTGCTTGATAGGACAGGGAATTAGTGCACTACAGCCCTTATCAGCCATAGACATCTCTTTCTATGCTCATCATGGCTTTTTTGTTTTTGAGACAGTTTCACTGTGTAGCTCAAAGTGGCCTCAAAGTCACTATGTAGCCCAGGATGGTCTTGAACTTGAAGCAATCCTCCTTCCTCTGCTCCTGAGCGCTATGATTATAGGCATGGGCTACCATACCTGGCTCTTGTGAGGGCTTTAAAAGATATGGAAGACACTAACAGACTCAGTAATCACCACCAGTAGTGCAACAAAAATCAATATTGGGTCTTAACAGGCTCTGAAGTTACTCTAGCTTTGTAGTTGCTTGCACAGAGGTTCTGAGAGTGTTAATAAAACTATGCCTTTATAAAGTAGGACAGATGCATTATCAGAACTATTGGACAGCATTGACATAATGGGAATGACAGTGTTTTAAGTACTGCTATTTAACTTCAGAGTCATTAAGGAAATAAGCAAACAAAACTGAATTCTTAAGTTTGATTTTTCACTCTAGATCACATCAATTTTGAGACTCTATAAAAGCCAGTTTACCTCTTTGGAGTTATATGACCTTCCTAAAGAAAATAAGCATACAGCTATCTGAAGACTATACTATCACAGGGCATGTCCACTTACCCACTCTGCTTCATTTTGTGATGAGGATAAGAAAAATTTAAAATTACTCTGAAATATGTTTATTTAAAAGTCAACATCAAGAACTTCATGAACTAATGTGAGCTTGAGGAATATATATCGGCAAATATAAATGTGATCATTACACATACTCATAGTTCAGACATCTCTTTAGAGCAAAAGAACATGTGGTCAGGAGAATAAGCAGGTACTTTCAATTCTGACTCCCATTATTTTTTCTTTATGAGAAGTAGGAATTTGATTTTACAAGCTGGTTTGGTTCTCAATGTATAAAAGTGGCTTTGATAAGATTCTTTTAGTAAGAAATAGAGATAATGCAAATTAAGATTTAACTGGAACAAAACAATTAAAGTCAGGCTTCTACCTGAATTTTCCAGAGAGAACATTACATTTTACTAAAGTCTAACAAGTATCTTAAATTTTCTTTTACCATACCACCTACACACACACAGAGAGAGAGAGAGAGAGAGAGAGAGAGAGAGAGAGAGACAGAGACAGAGACAGAGAGAGAGAGAGAGAGAGAGAGAGACAGAGACAGAGACAGAGACAGAGACAGAGACAGAGACAGAGACAGACAGGCCAGCCAGCTGGCCAGCCAAACCTGGATACTTGAATATCAGGCCTTTCTAGAGGTTGGCTGGAATGGTTATAGACCACCAGTGTGCCTGATAAGCACAGACAAATCTGATACTACAGCTTAGTCCATGGACTAGCAGGCTTTTTCTGTAAAAGGCCAGCAATAAATTTTAGACAATACAGGCTATATAGTCTGCATTGCAACCACTTGCCTGCATTATTCTAGCACAGAAACAGCTACATACAACATAGATGTTATGAAAACAGGCATCAGGTTGGCTTTAGCCTGCAGGCCATAGTCAACCAATTTATACCTGTGGGTCCTGACATGGATCACAGTAATTTTAGCTTTGACTACTTGGATTATTGGGGAATACAGCTGTCTTAATCACTACTCATCACTTGATCAAAAAGCAGGATATCTACAACTTAGAAAAGGAGTTTATTTTGACTTTCAGTTTATTCTTCAATCAGCTGGCTCCAAAGCAGAAATGGCATGGCAAAGGAGCACAGCAGAGCACTGTTTATGTTATAGAGGCCAGAAAGAGAGAAAAGAGAAGCTGTGGAGGAAGATAGATCCTTCCAGATCACATCTTCAGTGAACCAGGCCCCATCTATTAACAACACATTCAACTAGAACTTTTCAGTGAGTTAATCCATGGACAAGTACAGGCTTCAATGTTCCAACTGCCTTCTAAAAGCCTTTACCTGTGTAAAGGTTTATTTAGCCCTACCCACATATGTTTTTGGGAGAACATTCTAGATGCAAACCATAGTGATAGTTTAGCTCTCACGTCTCTGAGAAGATCAAGAAGGAAAAGGTAAAGCAAGATTTATCGAGTTGAATAGCATTCCTAAAGGAGCAAAGGTGTGCCAAATCCCATCCTCCTGTCCAAATCAGAAGTTGGTTGTTTGGTGTTTGGACAGAACTGATGACATGCTAGACATAGATGGATTCCTAAGATGTTCTGGGAGTCCAAAAGAACTCTGATTTACACAGAATCCCAGAGTACCATTCTGGATGTTTTTGCTAATTATCACAGAAGAATGATGTTCACAAGTGGTGGAGTTAGAAAGATGAGCTGAAGACCAAGATGCATTCAAGTGACAGATGATATATCCTTCCCTTTGGCTGGAATGTTTTAATTATTTTCTTAAACACAAGATTAGATTCTTAAGAAAAGTAGTATATTGTGTGAAATTTTTAAAGAAAATATATCGGTGATAGGTTTTGGCCATTAATTATGAAACAATTATTTCTCCAAGGGTGGGATTAATGCCTCCACTGGCAATTTGTGTTTGGTGATATGCTCACATCCAGGGACATAATTTGGATACAGGCCTTATGTCTGAAAACTGAATTATGCAAATAAATATAATTTTTTGCTATTGACTAAGAATTTATCACTAGCTTGTTGAAAGAAATAGTAAGTGGGTATACATCAGGAAGAAGAAAACAGGCTAGAAAAGAGAATTGAACTGAAGAAGGAATAATGAAGGAGTTTATAAAAAAGTGGATAAATCTAAAAAGATAAAAGGATGATGTGACAGGGTGCAAAAGAATGAGGGACTTTGTTTAGATTGGGAAGTCAATGAAGAACTTTCAGAAGGGGTGACATTTAAATTGAAACTGAACAACAAGGAATCAACCATGAAAGATCTAAAGAAAGAGTTCTAAACAAAATAGCTATTAAAAAGGGCCTAAACAAAGATTATGTTTGCTAAATTTAAGGGGAAAAAAAAAAAGAGCTTAGGATGTTTTAGGATAATAGAAACAGAAGCAAAATGGTCAATTTGGGTTATATTTTAGAGGTAAAATCAATAGAACATGATGGTATTTTAAATGAAGAGGAAGAGAGGAAGAGTCAAGGATGACTCTTAATTTTCCAGCACAAGCAAATGGATGGATCATGGGCCATTAACCTAGAAGGCAGTATACTGAATGGAACAGACTTGGAGGGAAAAGTTAAATTTCTTCTTGGACATGTTTCATTTGTCCTTTTGAAGTGGAGATATCAGGTAAAGAGTCTTAGGTACTTTTCTGTTGCACCTGAGACAAAATGCTTCACACTGAAAGTTAATGGAGGACAGGTTTATTTCACTCACAGTTTGTAGAGGTTTCAATCTATAATCAGCTGACTCCAGGGTGGGGTGGGTTGGCAGAGGGACAACCCAGAGGAGAAAAAGTTCATGTCAGCAGAAGACAGCAAAAACAAGCAAGACTCATACTGACTCTTCTATTATATACAGGCTACTCACCCTAGGGTAGGTGTAGCACTTACACCTTAATCCTAGCCAGAGTTATGCCAAACTAAGCCATGGACTGATTTACTAATCACATACCCTTAATCCAAGCATCACATATTCTAGATTTGCCACCTCTGAAACACTCCCATCCTCCATGACTGCATAAGGCTTTGTGGGGACATCCAGATACAAATATAAGAATCACATGTAAGTTAGGGGAAAGAGGTTGGGAGTGAGGTTATCAATTCAGTAGAATCAGAATTACACAGTATTTAACATTTTGATACTGAGTGATGTTTACCCAGGGGCTAGCCATTAAGATTTAAAGAACCTTCTTTGATATATGGTTACGATAAAAATAGCTTATCTATTAGGCCTTCAAACTGAAATATGCATCAATAAAATGTATGGAATTTGTTTGAAAATAAAGAGGGAAGTAGATGGGTATAGATGGAAATAAGATTGGCTATAAATTGGTAACTACTCACATGTGGTTTTATGGAAAATTTTTATATTAATTTATTTTTAAATTACAAAAAGTTTTTAATTATAAAAAGCTTAGAATAGGTCAGCCAGATAGCTCAGTGGACTAAAGCCCCTGCTTAGGCAGAGAACAGAAGCTGGGGTTTGATCCCTGGCCTGCCATGCCAGGCCCATCCCTGAGGAGCGCTGAAACTGCAACTGAGACTGGATGTGGTGGTGCGTGCCTGTAATCCCAGCACCTGGGAGGCTGAAAACAGGAGAATCACTATGAGTCAATCTACACAGTGATACCTTGTAGACCCTGTACTAAAAGTTAAAAAAAAAAAAAAAAAAGCTTAAAACAAAAGGATCTATTTTAAGAGAGTCTCCATTAAGAGGCAATCCTGTAGTATTGATTCCAAGGTCAGCATTATATACAAGGTGTTCACAAGGAAAGGAAGCTGAAGGTTCACAAATAAGAGGCTTAAGTCACATAGGGCCTTCTACCATTGGGTGTGTGACTGGATTTATTTTAAAATAGCAAGTGGCTATTCTCAGAATACAATGCAGGGGCAATGCATTAAGAAAGAATGATACTGAATTCTGGTTCCTTAAGCATATTTCTGTAAAAAGGCCAACTCCTTTTGCTAAATAGCATCAGGGATTATCTATCTTATCGATAACATTTAAATAAGGTAGGTGTTATTCCTGTTGTACACATAGAAAAACCATAAGTCAAAAGTCACAACTACTCACTGGTAAAGTCAGAAATCTAACCTTTGCCAGTCTCTAGCATTTGTTGTCATTTTCTCCACCATGTGATATTATTTCCTTGTTATAGGTACCAAGGAGTTGCAGAGATGGGAGCTGGGTAGGTAAATATCACTTTGAAAAATGTTTTGTTTCCCTCTGATAAATTCCAAGCTGGTAACAGACTAGACTAATTATAAGATTAATTTCTCTTTGCCCAAAGTATCTAGATGGAAATGATGCATATGGATACATTTCTGAACCAAAGTAGTCTACCTTGCAGTCCACTTAATACTCTTGCCAGAAAATTAAAAATAAAATTAAACCTTAGAACAAAACAAAACATGGTACTTTCCTGCTTAAAAATGTTTTCACCATAACTTTACAGCCTATCCCAGCAGATTCCTAAACTTTTTAGTCTCAGAATATAAAGCTCCTAAAATACTGACAGCCAAAAGAATTGTTTGGGCATGTTACATCTTTTGTAAGTAAAACTGAGAAATTTTTAAAAATAGTTAATTAGAATTACTTTTTAAAAAAATTCTTGTTTCAGAACTTTTGTTTGTTTGTTTATTTATTTTTATGGCCGGCTCAGCCTGCCCTCAGGGCAGGGCTGACGCAGCATGTGGTGCCGGGGATCGAACCGTGGTCCCTGCAGCCGCCCATGCTTTCCTAAGCAGGTGCTTTAGACCACAGAGCCATCCTGCTGGACCCCCAGAATTACTTTTGATATTTTGAATATCTTTTAAAATATCTGACTTAATAGAAGAAAATCACATTCTTGCATATACTTCAGCAATTAATCTGCTGTGATTTGTTGCTTGGATTAAAAACTATGCAAAAAAATCTGGTCTCCTCCAGAATTGTAGGTGGAAAGGAAGGTGCAATCGAATAGCCTTTTAGATAACTGGATATTCTCTGTGAGTGATGTTAGTGCAATACTCCCTTAAATATCTCCTTCAGATAGTTAGTCCAGAGCTAGATAAGTACTATTTTGTTAAAGGTTAGCTGCAATGTAGAATCTGAAGCCATGCAAATGACTTTTTGTACTCAGTTACATTAAAATGCATTGGTCTATACTACAGTTTGAAGGGATCTTTTACTAATGCATAATTTTGCATTATTATGCAGCTGATCATTTCAAAATTACTGTGCAGATTCTCCAACTGTCTCATTATATGATATTAAAAACCTTGCTGCTATAGGGCCCAGCGGGATGGCTCAGTGTTCTAAAGCGCCTGCTTAGGAAAGCTTGGGCAGCTTCAGGGACTGTGGTTTGATCCCTGGCACCACATGCTGCGCCAGCCCTGCCCTTGGGTCGGGCTGAGCTGGCCATAAAAATGAGTGAATAAACAAACAAAGGTTCTGAAACAAGAAAAAATAAATAAATAAAATAAAAACCTTGTTGCTAATTCCATCACTGATCTCATCTGGAAAGTGTCTAAATATTAGGAAGCTATCAAGGTCAGTATCAGGTAAAAGTTTTAAAAAGTTCTTGTTTTTGTTTGAAAGCTTTAATTTTATAGCTGACAACAAACATGGTCAAGCGGTTTTCCTTGGAAGTAATAGGCACACTGTTTACTGCTGAGAAAATATCTGCCAAACGCTTGTCTGAATAACTGTCACTGGTCTGTCTACCTTTGAATGTTCATAAAAGAGAAGGCTAGGTGGGCTTCCTAATTCACACTATCTCACGAGTGCTTTTTCTTTAGTACATACATCATATCTCAATACACAGCCAAAGTACTCTATATGTATTTCCCACTTCATCATGTAGAATTTTAAAAAAGAGCAGTAATTCAAGGATTGAGATTAAATAAAATTTACTACTTCATAAAACGCATCCTTAAAAGAACTGATATTTTTCTTTTAAACTCTTATAAAACATGGCACCATGGCTTTGGCTTGCCTAAGGTATAAGGAATTAAGCCCACAATGATTTCTGCGTGATTAGTACAAATGTCAACACAGTGAAGACAAATGTATTTGTATTTTGGATAGCCAGATTCCTATCACTGTGACAAAGTACCTGGCACAGTCATCTTATAAGGAAGTAAGGTTTATTTGGCCCATGGTTTCAAAAGCATCAGTCTGTGGTTGCTTACACCACTGCCTTTGGGCCTATGGTGAGGCTTCATGTCATGGCAGGCAAGCACACAGAGGAAGCAAAGAGAGAAGAAGACAGGGCCGGGGCCACTGACCTCACTTTCCCCCACCACACCCTACTCCCCAAAGGCTCTGCCCCTCCCAGGGGCACTATAGGTTGGTGAGCAAGCCTTTGGCCTTGGGCCTTTGGGTGACATTTGAGACTCAAATTATAGCAGTATTAAATTTACATGGTTACTGTTTGACCTCACACAGACCATACTACTGGGCTTTTTGTTTTTAGTTTTTTAAATGGAAAATAGTAACTATATACTTATGGAGTATAAAGTGATATTGAATATATATATATATTAAATGCATTCACTGTAGAAAGAGTAAAGAAAAGTAATTAACATATAACCTCATCTGTTTATTCTTTTATGATAATCCCCTATTCTTTTAGAAGTCTGGAAATACACAACACATCAAGTGTGGCCACTATCCTGTGCAGTGGATCTAGTCTAATTTTGTATCCTCTGACAATATCTCACTTTGCATACCCTCCAGCACCCCAGCATTTGGTAACTACTGTCTATTCTATGAACTCAACTCTTTACTTTTTATTATTTTATTACTTTTAATAAACAACAATGAGACAGTTTCAAAACACATTAGGACAGCTATAATAATTAATACAGTGCATATTGTTGTCTCCGTAGTAGTTATTCAGACTATAAGATGCAGACATGGTAACTTTTCTAAACACTATTGGTACAAATATTTCTTCTCATTGAACTAAAAGAAAGTAGTTGTATGTATAGTCCAACATTCCACAACAGTAGTGGGCTAGCAGCAGAACTGGCAATGCTGGAAGCTGTTGACTTCATCTTTTTATAGCTCAGCATACTAATATGGCTTTACTTTTTATGCCATGGTTAAATTTTTCTGCTGGATGGTTAAGACTAAGTTAAAGCAAGACCTATATAACAAAATATGTAACTTTTGTATCTCACAAGGTCAGTCAAATCCCCTCAGGATTTACCTTGAAACCATGTTCAGCATTCTGTAAAACTTTCTTCAGTGTCAGCCATCTGGATGAATCACAGGCATTGCTTAACCAGTTTGCTTTCTGTGAAAGCCTGAGAGAATGTTTTCTCTCTAGGTGACTCTCCTTAGGCACACTACACATCATTGATCCCTTTCCTCTGTGGCCCCATAATCTCCTTGAACAGAAAAAGATTTATCCCAGGAATACAAGGGTGGTTTAACATATGCAAATCTATAAATATAAATATACTGTATCAATAGAGTCAAATCCGAAAACCACATGATCATCTCAATTGATGCAGAAAAGGTTTTTGACAAAGTCCAACACTCATTCATGTTCAAAGTTCTACAGAAAATTGGAATAAATGGCCTCTACCTCAGTCTGATAAAAGCCATCTATGACAATCCAATAGCTAACATAATTCTATACGGGGGAAAACCTGAAATCTTTTATTCTCAGATTTCGTATATGACAAAGATGTCCTCTATCACCATTCCTATTCAATATAGTTCTGAAATTATTAGTTAGAGCCATTAGACAACAGAAATAAAAGGAATAAAAATAGGTAAAGAAGAAGTTAAACTATCATTATTTGCAGATGATATGACAGTCTACTTGGAAGACCCAAAAAGCTCCACCAAGAAGCTACTAGAATTAATGCTCAAATTCAGTAGCATAGCAGGTTACAAAGTCAACACACAAAAGTCAATAGCATTCCTCTACACAGATAACAAGCACACTGAGAGAGAAATTAGGGAAACAATGCCTTTTACAATAACACTGCGGAAAATGAAATACTTAGGAATTAATCTAAGAAAGAAAAAGATCTATTCAATGAAAACTGCAATAGTCTAAAAAAAGAGATGGTAGAGGATTTCAGAAAATAGAAAGATATTCCCTGCTCCTGGATAGGAAGAACAAACATTGTGAAGATGGACCTACTCCCAAAATTGTTACACAGATTTAATGCAATCCCTATCAAAATACCATCAACATACCTCACAGACCTGGAGAAATCATTCCTAAAATTTATTTGGAACCAGAAAGGACCTAGAATAGCAAAGACAATCCTGGGCAACAAAAATCAGGCAGGAAGCATTACAATTCCTGACTTAAAATTATACTACAAAGCTATAGTAATAAAATCAACTCTTTAGAACTGCACAGCTATTTACTATCCTTTTCTAGCCACGTCTTGCTCCTGTCCTGTTTTCATCCTCATCACTGTGCCTTTAGCACATATCACATCTTAAGGTACTGACATGTGTCAGACTAAACATGTGTGCTAAGCCCACTGCATATTTTTTCATTAAATCATCTAGTTAATTGTATGTGGCTGGTATCACTTAGCCCAGTATACTGAAGGACCAGACAGAGCGTCAAAGCTGAAGTTGAACCCAAGTCCATTATTTTGGCAATGTACTTGCCTCTTTTGTTCCAAGTCCTAATGGTGCATACTAAATTTGTCTCCAGTAGAGTCACACTCTTGGTGCATAAAGAAAGGTTTTATAAGTCTCATATATCTCAGAGCCTGGGATCTGGCTTCAGCATTTTTCCATTCTTCGTTCCTTTTAGACAGTTTAGGTTTGGAAGCTTCATTTATTTATATATATGTTTCAAAAACCCTACATTTTCATTTCTTCAAGCAGTATGTTCCTACTGTGTGATTATAATTTAATGATCACACTGCCATCAAGCCAGAAACACAAATGTTGACATTTGATTACAGTGTTTTTCCTCTCAAGTTGTTTCAGGTAAATACCAAAGGCATATCAAAGTACGTGAGGTAATTATTTAAATAGCAAATCACGTACTTTTTCAATATGCATATTCATGTTTTAAGCTTTTCATAATGTTAAAAACAATATAGGACTAATTCTTTTTCTACTTAGTCTGAGTCAGAAAGTAGAAAATATGAAAGGAGAAAATATCAATGTACCTCTAGGAACAGTTTCACCACGGCTTTTCATAAGTACTACAGCATGGATTTTTAGAATGATGGCAAGACAAGTGGTCCTAAAATGTGGCCCTAGGACCAGCACCATTAGTCCCATCTGGAATCTGTTATAGATCTGTTATAGGAAAGTTTCCTATAAAAACTGATACATTTTTGGAGAATGAAATCTGAAATGTAAGCTGGACAGTAAGTGGTATGTCATGCTCAGGACCTGGGGTGCCCCAGAGCCCACATACAGTGGGTATGCAGTGAAAGGAGAGCCACATTTCACAGAAGAAAGGCCAAATCACTGCTGTGCTGGGCTCTGCCTTCCAGGGTGTGACTAAATTCACCATAGCCATACTCAATTAGGAGTAAAGCCATTTATCAATCTGCAGGGGTCTCTTAGGTTACTCCAACTATGTATGCAGTTTAAATCACCACTTTTCTAAATGAAAAAAATAGCCGGCAATATATGCATTTATTACTATAGCAGGATATTATTCTATTACTGAACATGTAAAAATAGAAAACATTCAACTATCATGACAAGACTATTCTTCCCAGGAATACATATTACCACTATTCTAGATGCTTTATTTAAGGATTTAAGGAAAACATGAACTTGTTGACATTTTGACATATTTGAAGGCATGTAAATGAAGCTTATTTTACTAAACAATATATGTAAAACTTCCTGAAATTTTGCTAAGAAAGTGAAGGCGTTAAGAGTTCATCTCATTTTTATTTATATTTTTCTGAAGATAAACTGGTAAAAATCTGCCCCATCAATTAGGGGTTGTGTTTGCCATAAACAAGGCAGGCCAGCTAGAGAATGTTTCCTACAGGTTCAGAGATAAAAGAACTCAGAGTCAGAAAATGAAATATTTAGTGTATATCATTGTTTAAGAATAAATTAAGTAAGGGCAGGCTAGGTAGCTCAGTGGACTAAGCACTTGCTTAAGCAAGCACAGGGGCCAGGATTTAATCCTCAGCACCACATGCTGTGTGTGCCCTGCCCCCAGGCATGCTGAGCTGGCCACCTAGTCCAGGTGTGTTGGTGCATCCCTGTAATCTCAGCTCTGGGGAGGCTGAAAATGGGAGGATCGTTACGAGTCCAAGCTGCATAGTGAGACCCTGTACCAAAAAAATAAAAAGAAATTGAAAAAACAAGGAGGAGGAGAAGGAGGAAGAAGAAGAGTAGGAGACAGACAAGAAAATATTAAGTAGGGAGTATAAGGAAATCATCCTATGTGTCACAAACTTAAGATAAATGTTTTTTTTTTTTTTTTAAGAATTTTTTATTTTATTTATTTACTTTTTTTCTTATTTGAGAACCTTTGTTTGTTTATTCACTCATTTTTATGGCCGGCTCACCCTGCCCCAAGGGCAGGGCTGGCGTAGCATGTGGTGCTGGGAATCAAACCGCCGACCCTGAAGAAGCCCAAGCTTTCCCAAGCAGGCGCTTTAGACCACTGAGCAATCCTGCCAGGCCCCAAATGTTGTTTTTAATGGAAGTTAATTTTGCATATAATACAAATGAAAAAGAAAAACAGGCTTTTTAAACTAAGTGTTAATGTGGATGACATAAGTAAATTAAAATATTCTGAATTTACTTTTAATTTGTTTTTCTTTTGCAGTTCTAATCCACGGCCTTGTGCATGCCAGGCAAGTACTTTACCACTTTTCTACACCCCCTGCCCTTTGTTTAATCTTGTATTCATTAATAATGAAACATTTTAGGAAGAAAATACTTTAGAGTAAAATATATCAGGATACCAATTTCAGTTTTGATATACTAACTCTGTAATTCTGACCAATTCTTCACTGCCCTGATATTTAGTTTCTTTTTCTAAAAAATACAGGGCTGCAGAAAAACTTGAAAAAAGTATCTAGAATGTGCCATGCACAGAGTAGGTAATCAATAAAAATTATTAAGGTATTAAAAAAAAACTAATGCCTTAGAGCTCATGTGGATATACAGTTTGCTAGGCAAATGATGGATATACCAGTCTCAGTTTCAAGAACCAACTTCTCCTTCTCCTGCATGCTAAGTATCTTTAAACTGTTTGCCCCTGCTCCCCACAACACTTAAAGGGAGAACAGAAAGAGACAGCTATAAAAACCAAATAGTCCCTTAAAGTAATGCATATAGAGATAACACCTTGGTAAAAAGCCAAAAAGGAACCGCTGGAAGAGTTTTACTTCATCTATAGTGAGGGGAAAAGCATTCATTTGATTCTGTTTATTCCTCACACCATCAAAACATTTCAGAAAAACATATTATTTATTGCTATTACAGTGGTATGGATTTGCTTTTCTATGTTAAAGCCCTCTGCATTCACTGGAATGCAGCAGGCTGCTTTAGCTACGGAGTTGGGGCCATAAACCTTGTTCAGTGCAATAAGATCACTTTAATAATATTCCAGCCTTGGAATACAGTTATAAAGATGGATGATGGGCACAGAGTGCTATTTATATAAACAGAAATGGTTCTTGTGCAATTTTAAAAGATATAAAAAACTTACACATGAAAATGTGTTTAAAGATTCCCCATATTCTGTTAGTCTGCTTTACATACCTGGGAACTTTTTCAATAATCTGTGATGGAGAAGAATGAGCATTTTTCTTTTTCTCTGAGTCCTGCAGTGACACACCCTCTGTTCTGTCCTTCTCTGTGCCTGCTGCCTGCTCTGCCCCAACCTTGCTCTGTTCCACACTGAGCTGGCCTTGGGCAGGGTCACACCTGTACATGAAGACAATGGATGGCTTCTCGCTAGACTCTCCTTTTGCCTCTGCAAACCAATGATGGCGTTGAACTGGAGGAGGAGGCAGCATGTGGATGACCGTGCCATCCAGGCCCACCAACTTTCCTTTCTCCCGCTCTTTCTCTTTGTCATCTTCTTCATCTGTTTTTCGACGGCGGAAGAAGCTTTTAAATGATATCCAGCGTTTAGGCTTTGCCTCAGCTGCCCGCCTGCTGCCTTCGGAGTGCAAAATAGATTCAGCTTCTGTGGATCTGGTGGGGCTGGTTGGCTTTGTCCAGTTGGTGAAATGCCTCTGCAGAAGGTTACTTGCATGGTAAGGGGAGGAAGTGGACCGTGGTGGGGGAAAGGGAGGTGGCAGCTCACTTTGGGGGCTGGTCACTACTTTGGATGGAGGAGAGGTAACAGGCTTTGCAAATAGGTCTTTTTGCATTTTGGTGTCAGGACTTTCTGTGGTCTGAGGTGCTTCAGTCTCACCTCCAGGCTGAGATGTAAAGAGAGACTTGGGCCGGACTGCTGTGCTCTTAGGAATGTTCTTCACAGCATTTGCATCAGGAGGAACAGCATAAAGCTCTTCCACACTGCAGGACTTTGGACCAGATTGTGGTGTTTCTGGAGGAGACTGAGGGGGCTGGATGGAAGCTACAATCTGTGAGAGCACGGTGCTGGCCTTCTCCCTGGTGCTGCCCATGCTGCCTGGCATTTGAGACTCCTGTGTACCTTCTGTTTTGGACACAGGCTCTTGAGTGGTTCTCTGAATTTTGGCTGGGGAGCTGTGACTGGAACTGTAGCTTCTCTGTGGAGAAGCCTGACCTCTGCTGAGACAGCTGTTAAACTCCTGAACCTTCTGAGCCACTGAGCCCCTTTTGCGCTCTGCACTGTTTGAAAACCCTTTAGCCTGGGGACTTTCTGTGGGTTTGGTAGTGGTAGTATCAGACACTTGGCTTTCAGACTCTATTTCTTCATAAGTATGGCTTATTACACTTGTGGTTTTTTCCTTCACTGAGAGTTCTCCACTTGTTCCCAGAAAGCTTTTGTAGATGGCTAGATTGTCATAGGCATTTGGATTAATAACAATGGGAACTTTAATAGCATTTTTGGAACTCCGAGCGTAAGTTGGCTCATCATGAATGATAATTGGAAAAGGTGGCATACCAGCATTGTTGTAACTGTTAAATTTTATTTCAGACAAATTAGGAGACTTAACGGGGATGGTCTTAGAGGAAATGTTGGTAGCTGTGGGTGAAGTAGGTGCTGATTTGTGACAGTTTTTCCTTGGAGGAACATTTGGTCCACTTCCACCAGTAATTAATTCCACTTTAGGAATCTTCTGTCTCGGACTGGTGCTGGAAGTCCATACTTCCTGGTATCGGATTGCACTAGATTTGGGGAAATGGGTGCTTATTTGTCCTGGTGTCAATGCAGATGATGTTACTGGTGAGTTCAGAGTGGAAGATGAGCTTTTGGTCTTAGGGCTGCTGACAGCACCCTCAAGGTGCTCACTGGCCATTGCTGCTGACACATCCACAACAGTATATGGCTTGCACAATGGCTGTTCCAGATTTACAACTCGGTAGGGCTTTGCTTGTTCTTCTACAGGGACGAGATTTATGGTGACTGCTTGCCCAGCAATATCTGTAGAGGCTTTGTTTTCTTGTTTCTCAGTTTGTACAGCAATCTTACCATCTTTCTCTTCTAATCGAAGAGCAAGGACTGCTTTGTGTGTCTCCGGAACTTTTACAGAACTTTTGGAGGCTTGAGGCAAGTCCTTCTCCTGATTATTACCAGAGAGACTTTCATAATTTTCCTTTATGTCCTTAGATTCTCCAGCGTTACCAGGAGATATCCTCGTATTACAAATTTTCTGGGATAAACTACTAGCTGTCTCAGAATGTGATTCTTCTGTCAAAGAAGAATCAGGTGATGTGGAGTCTGAGGACACCATGCTCTGAGTGCTTCCTTGTCCACAGGAGACTGCAGAATTTTCATTGTATCCATTCAGAATCTCATCATAGCTGTCATCGTAGTCCACAGCACAAATTCTCTGCAGTGACTTATTTCGGAGGGGGATGGTATTCCATTTTTTGTCCACAAAGAATCGCACAGGAGACAAAGTGTTTGCCCTGAAGTTAGCAAAGCGAGGCTGCCCTCTCATGCGGATCTCCATGGCCAGCAACTCCTCATCACTCTCATCCCAGCTCTCATGCTCCCCCTCCATGTTGCTGAAAAGAATGTCTTCCTCACTCTCCTCACCACTTGAGAACTCTGGGTAGCAGAAACGGCCTCCTTCGTTGCTGATGACTTCTGTGCTCCCACTCAGAATGACATGCTTGCCCTGAGAATCCTTTATTCCACCCACCATACAGCTTGGTGGGAGCTTTCTTTCCAGTGAACGTTTGTAGCAATCATTTATTCTTCCTAAGAAGGTTTCTCTGGAACTTGTTTCATTTCCTCCTCCCTGAGGAGCGGTATCTAGGCCCACTATCTCCTTTAACACTTCAGTTAGTCCATTATTATTATTCGATACCTTCTTTGCACTATCATTTATGTCATAAGGCTTAGGGACATGGCTAAATCCTTCAATATCATTTTCATTATTATTGTTAAGTGGTTTCTGACTCAAGGCAATCCTGTTTCGGTTCCATCCCATGATGAGAGGTTTGTTTTCACAGTGTTCTTGGATACTAAGCTCACCACATACACTTTGCCCATCTGCCACCATCATAGTGGGCTTCACAGCTATTGTAGGTTTTTTAGCCACAGGAGGCCGGAAATTTCCGGTGTTCCTGATGCGGTGGTTATTACTGTGATTGGCATTCGTTTTCACATTGCCATGGGTGGTGGGTGCCTTTTCAGAGTCTGGCGGGAGCTGGTGTAAGCTTTTAGGCTTAAAACAATTCTTGCATTCACCCGGTTTCCAAACGTGTTCAGTAAAGGTGTTACAAGCAGACATCTTTAAAAATAAAACTTCACAGACAATGCTTTTCTTTCAGTGCATGGCAAAACTTTTATGTTAAGTTTCCACCTTCTCTATGTTGTTATAGCAGCTCTTCTATGAATGATCAACCTATAAGAGAAAAAAGAAGAAAAAAACTGAATGGGAAAGGCACTATGAGGTTTACTACAATAAGTAACTAAAAAGATTTGGTTTTTAATCTTACTTACATGAAAAGACTGGAAGATAAACTGATTTGAAGTCTTTAGAATTTCCCTTTAGCCACCAGCATTTTGAAATTAGCATTTAAATATAATTTTTTATTGTTTATATTCAGTACTAGGGACTAAACCTAAGGGTATTCTAGCACTGAACTCTACCCATAGCTCTTTTTATTTATTTTTTATTCTAACACAGGCCCATGCTAAGTTGCCCATGCTTGCCTCCCCAGTAGCTGGGACTATAGGACTATGACATCATGTCCAGAACACTTGGTAATATACAGAATTTTGGCCATGATCTTAATCTCCTGAAAATATCTTCCCCTGCCCCTATGTTCTAGGGATCAAACCAAAGGTCTCACTCATGGTAGATAAATGTTCTACCACTGAGCTATCCCCACTCTGTGCAGAAATGGCTTTCATACTGTTCCTTCTGCTTTCAAACAATCTCTAACACTTATTTGTCCTCCATGGTTCTTCTTCCACCCACTGTTAGAATTTTAGACACTTCAGGGCCTGGTGAGATGGCTCAGTGGTCTAAAGCACCTGCTTGGGAAAGCTTGGGCGGCTTCAGGGAACGCGGTTCGATCCCCGGCACCACATGCTGTGCCAGCCCTGCCCTCGGGGCAGGCTGAGCCGGCCATAAAAATGAGTGAATAAACAAACAAAGGTTCTGAAACAAGAAAATAAATAAATAAATAAATAAGAAGAATTTTAGACACTTCATAGACTCTTAAATTCAATGAATCTGCCTCTAGCTATTGATTTCTCTACTCCAAGAGACCCATCTTTAAGCCGTCACATTCAAAGTCACCATCATATTCTTTCTTTATCACATATTTCAGTTCACATCATCACTACCCACCTAGATGGCTAAGCTTCATCTGTTTCTAACTCAAAAGCTTACTACCAATTTTATATCATTATATTTCACTGGAACCTATTTTCAACATTAATAGAAACTGTTAGTAGCTCAGACACTATCTCTTGCCTGGATTACTGTGATAGGCTATTAGCTGATCTTCGTGCTGCAATCTCTCTCCCCTTGCTAATTTATCCTCCATTCCCCTTGCTACTTAAAGTATAGTTCTCAGGTTAGCAGTACCAGCCTGATCTGGGAACTTGTTAAAAATACAGTTACTTTAGATCCAATCCCAGACCTACTAAATCAGAATTTGCATTTTAAGCTCAGGTGACACCATGGTTCTCCAATACTAATTTAACTTTCTAAAAATACTAATATGATCATTTTGTTAACAAGCTTGATTACTTTGTGGTTAAATTTTACTGAATGCATTGGTTCCTCAATGTCAGTATGCCCAAATAGGACTGCTAAGAACCTTCTAGGCAACCATCATAGCCCTACCCAGTTAATCTGGGCAGGCGGGGGGAGGGGGGCACGACAGAAGGGACGGAGAATCTAAGAATCTGAATTTCTCACAAGTTCCTGAGGTGATTCTACAGACAGTGAGGTAAATTTCTGAGTTCAAGAATGGGACAAAAACCTTTATGATAGGGTCCTTACTTCCCCTTTGGACTCAAGCTTGAAAACCAAGCAGTCTTACTGTGTTCTAAACCCTGGAGGGCTGCTCATTTCTTCTTGGTTTACTAAAGCCCCTTAGCCATGGCTCCAAGAACAAGCACTTCAGCTTTAACTGTCTGTTTTACCACAAGTTTTGTGGCTCCTTTATGGCCTGGGCTGTGAGTTATTCATCTCTGTGTGTCTAGCATAATGATAAACACTGGTTTACTAATTGTAATTGTTTTAAGGTTTATTTAAAATAGTAAACTCTCCCCCCAATCCTAAACTCATAACTGCTGACCTTTCCACAGAACACCAGTATAGTCCTATGTTTCTGCTCTGAATACTGTAATAAATTGGCAGTAGGCTTGTAAAAACTATTTTAATAGCTGGAAAGTTTAACTTCATCCATGTATAATGACAGTGACAGAATCCTTAGTTTGGTCAGAAACCCAGCCTTGTTTCCTTGTTTTCGTTTTTTTTTTTTTTTTTTTTTTTTTTTTTTTTTTTTTTTTTTTTTTTTTTTTTTTTTTTTTTTTTTTTTTTTTTTTTTTTTTTTTTTTTTTTTTAGTATGTTTCTAAAGAGTAAAAATATTTTAACTAATATACATGAAGTGAAGTTCCCTCATAACTAATAGTTTTAAAGTACTTTGCTTTAGAGAAAGACTTACAGATTTAGGGACCAAAGACATACAGAGAGGTCAGTGACCCAGTACAGTTAAAACATACTCCTCAATTGTGTTTTGAGAACACTTGTCTACTCTTTAAGATAGTCTAAACATTTATCCCTTTGGTACATAAACTATTTCTTTCTCATGTGAGACTTGAACACTGAGTGAGGGGAAGAACAGCATAAAATTCATCTAAAAAAGAGAGAGAGTGCCAGATTCCATAAGGCCTTTAAGCTTTCAGAAATTATAAACTTCAGAGCAATGGGCAGCCATGTAAGCATTTTGAGTAGGGAAACAACAGGATACAATCTGCATTTTTAAAAAAGACTTCTGTGGCCAGAAAACAAATGAAATAGGTATAAATTAACAAAATACATGCAAGTTCCAAGGTCAACATGGCAAAACTACAAACCACTGATAAAAGAATCAAAGAAAACCTAGATAAATGGAGAGATTTACCAAGTTCTTTTGATATTAAGATAGAAATTTCTCCAAATGATTTCTAGGCTCACCATAATTCCAATCAAAATCAGAACTGGCCTTTCTGTATAAAAAGGTAAAGAAAAAATTTTTTAAATAATTTTTTATTTTATTTATTTTTTTCTTGTTTCAGAACCTTTATTTGTTTATTCACTCATTTTTATGGCTGGCTCAGCCCACCCCGAGGGCAGGGCTGGCACAGCATGTGGTGCCGGGGAATTGAACTGTGGTCCCTGAAGCCGCCCAAACTATCCCAAGCAGGCGCTTTAGACCACTGAGCCATCCCGCCGGGCCCGAAAAATTTTTTAAAAAAGAAGTTGTAAAAGTGATATGATCTGATTTGAGGACTTTGTATAAAGCTACACTAATCCTGACAGTGTGGTCATGGTGAAAAGACAGAAATACAGACGAAGGTAAGAAAGGCGTACAGGGTTGGGTAGGCATATGATAGCTCCAAGGCTAAATCCAGCTGGCCCTGGCTTTGGTATTTAAAGCTGAGGACACAAAATTATATTCTAGTATTTTTAAATGGATAAAACGAATCAAAAGAAGAATATCTTGTGATAAGTAAAAATGATACGAAATTGCAATAGTCTCTCTCTTGTTTAGATGTTGTCTATGGCTGCTTTTGTACTATAATGAAGAGTTAAGGCATTAGGAAAGAGATTGCTTTGCAAGTTTTTGGAATGCCACAGGTATGTGTATCACCTGTGTGAAAAGACATTTTTCAAAGCTAAAGTATGTACGATTCTATTAAAGATATACACTTACAGATGAACATTTGTATTCCTTTCTGTTTTGTTTTTTGAGATAGGCTTTCACTATGTAGTTAAGCCTGGCCTTAAATTTATTATGTAGCTCAGGCTGGCCTCAACTTTCAGGTAATCTTGCCTTAGCCTCCCTTAGCTAGGATTATAGGCGTGTGCAACAATGCTGAGATGTAATCCACTTTTTCCAAAGTGTTGTGGGATTTATATTTGAAAAAAGTCTATATTACACACAAAATTTTAAATACAAAATTAAAAAAATAGTACAAAACTTATAGAATAAAATAAGTAAATTTCTATATATGTTGGGGGTGGAAAAATTGCCTTTTTGTTTTATTCTTTTTTTTTTTTGGCTATAACACATTTTGATGGAAACAAACACTAATTTTGAACTTAATTAATAAAATGCTATCTCCATCTCCCAAAAATGGAACTCCATTTCCTTCCTCTACAAAACAATTATGTTTTTAATTTCACCAAAAGTTTGTCAAAATTTGTACCTAAATAATAACTTTTACTTTCCCTGCAAAATCTAAAATACTTGCTATCTGGTTCTTTACAGAAAATGCTTGCTACTGACCCCTGATGGAGCAGACCGGGACAGAGTTTTACACTAAAACTTCTTACACCAATGCAATCAGCTGGTTCTAGACAAAAATGAAAGACAGTTTTTTCTTTCTTTCTTTCTTTTTTTTTTTTTTTTTTTGTCTTTTTGAGACAGGGTCTCACTATGCAGTTGAGGCTGGCCTTGAGTTCACTTTTGTAGCCCAGGCTGGTCTCGAACTTGCACCAATCCTCCTGCCTCAGCCTCCCGAGTGCTGGGATTGCAGGCGTGAGCAAAGACAGTTTTTTCAATGGCAAAACATACAGGCAACAAAATGAACTTCTTCCTGTACCCTCGCTATCTATACCCTCATACCATATATGAATTAACTCAAACCACAGACCTAAGTATAACATGTGGTCATACAATTTAGAAGAAAACTGAGGGACCTTTGCGATCTCAGGTTAGATAGAGTCTACAGATACAAAACCAAAAATAGCAAAGATTAAACTCACAGTTTGAACTTCATCAAAATGAAAATGTTTGCTCTGCCAAAGATTCCCAAAAGAAACAGGAGGCTTCTATTTTTTTTTTTTTCTTTTGGCAAAGTATATTTATGTAAGGATTTTATACCTAGAATATATAAAGATTTTTTCAAACTCAAAAAAAAAAAAAAAAAAGGTAATTCCAATAAAAAACAGGTAAAATATTTGAGCGGACATTTTACCAAAGACATATAAAAATTCAAGAGGGGGCCGAGGAGATAGCTCAGCAGTGTAAGCATCTGCCTGGCAAGCGTAAGGACTGGGGTTCAATCCCCTGTACTGCATGACATGCTGGCCCCATGCAGGCATTCTGGCACACACCTGTAATCCTAGCCTGGAGTGGTTGAGACAGAAGGATCACTAAGAATCTGAGCCTCGCAGCAAGACTCTGCACTAAATAAATAAATAAATAAATAAATAAATAACTTTAAGAAATAATGATAGAGTCTAAATATTATTAATTATATAGAAATGTGAATTGACGCTACAAGGAGCTAACACTACACATTTACTGAAATGATCAAGACAAAAGCAAGATAAAAAGCTGGCTGGTACAAGTGCGGATGTGGATCAATTCTTAGGTGTGCATGACTGGCGGGAATTCAAATGGTTCACGTGCTTTGGAAAAGAGTTTGGCAGTTTCTCATAAAGTTAAATATAAATTTGCACCCTAGAAATCCCAATACTAGGTATTTGCCTAAGATAACTGAAAAAAATTTTTACACTAAAACTTCTTACAGTACATAAAGGTTTATAGATAGAAACTGGAGACAATGTAAATGTTGTATGGCTATACAACATGTGTTTGTCACAACTTATACAAGTGCACTCTAAAGAAGGTGAGCTTTACTACTGCATATGTAAGTGAAGTTTGAGTAAATCTGACTTACAAAAGAGAGCTTTGGAAGCTACAAAGAAAATGAACTTCAGGGATGGGACAGGACCAAAGAGACTGTCTACAGGTCTGATAGGGCAAATTAAGGTTTGATGAAGATTTGCATTAGTGTGTGTCTTCAAGGAAAGCAGAGAAACTTTTAACTTTTAATTTATAATATTTCATTTTGGTTCTTGAAAGTTTCACTTTGTAATTTAGAGTGAAATGAATTCACTATGAATTCATTATGTACCCCAGGCTGCCCTTGAACTCCCAGAAATCTTTCTGCCTCGGCCTCCCAACTACTGGGATTATAGGGGTGTGCTACCATGAGAAGACAGAGTTAAGAGTGAGAAAGACAGTTTTAAGAGTAAATGGATTTGGAGAGAGTACAGGTGTTGAAGCTGTGGGTTTATGTGTTCCAGTGACGTGTGCAGCCATTTACTGAGACAGACAATGCTGGAGGAGGGAAAGTTCCTAAATTCATACTTTGTAAGCCAGGAAGAAAAGAAAAACACCAGAGTAGGCATCAAATTCAAGAATTTTGGATACAGAAGAAAACTTCAGTGGTTTTCACCTGTTTGGGAATTACTATCAGAGAACCATGTAGGTCAAAAAGAAAACAGAGCATGAGATGGGCAGTGCACGGATGGGTGAATCTGGAAGACAACTCCCCCGAAAGAACAGAAAAATAATAACCATGGTATGATGAGTCAGAAACCAGAGGAAAAAACAGCATTTAAGAGGGAAGGAGACAATTTCAAATATTATTGAGAGCTTGTGGAGGAGGAGTTACATAGATGTCCCTTTGGACTTAGCCGTGCAAGTGTCTCAGAGACTTTGGCACCTACTATCTCTCTGGTGCACTGGTCAGATGGAAACCAGACAACAGAGAATTGAAGAGTGAAGCAACAAAGCAAGGCTGCTTAACTTTTCTGAAAAATCTCAGGTGAGAAGATGAAGAAAGGAAGATCTGGGAGAAGGGTGAGGGGTGGGGCTCCAGAAAGAATTTTTCTCACATTAAGACGGGAGAAACTAGATGTTGAGTGATAATACTGTGGAAAGACAAAAGAGAGTCACAGAGGCTGACAAGAGGGCAAAGAGAAGGGATAATTACAATTATTAGACTATAAAACTAAGCGGGGTCCTAGTTCATTCCTTCTGTGTCTTCGGACGAGGGACTAAACCCTGAAAAGCAAGTACCTTCCTGGGTTCACATTAGTGGATGAGATTTAGAACTGGGGCTTAAAGCTGTAGCTATCTATGTGTTGTTTTAAAGTTGCATTGGAGGTTAGTTTTTCTTTTGCATATGATTACTGTGAAAACTCAGAAACGTGTCAAGAGAATCAAAACCATGTGTAATTTTATTATTTTTATTATTAATAGTCTAGGGCATATTATGGTTTGACTCTTAGATGTCCTCTAAGTTTTTTCTTGAAGTTAAATTTACTCCTGATATGGGATTAAGTTCTCTCTTTGCAGGTAGCATTTTCTTTTACCAAGACTGATAAATATGAAAAATAATTCACCGCTTTGAGTATAAGTTAATTCAGTCCAAAGGTGGCTGTTGAGTTGATCAGTAGCTATCACATTATCAAAAGCACTGCTGAAAAAGACTCCGCAGGGACACAGCTCAAGCCGGTGCTTAGCAGGAAAGAAACTCACCTTGGCTCTGACACCTTTACCAGTTCTGAGCACATCTATATTCATGCTGCCTCCCCAAGAGGTGAACCAAGCAAACACCTTCAGCAAGCACCAGATGGAGCTGCTGCCTAAGCCACAAACCTGAACTCTGAGGGCTTCATTTCAACACTAATTAGGTATGGAGACATGTAAAGATACTGTCAAAACTGTTTTAACAGACTCTGAGAGAAGCTGTACCAGATGCAGATCTGTCCAAAGAGCAAGCTCTGGGCTTTACAGCCTATGTGAAATGACTTCAGTGACAATCAATAACTTGCAGCTTTCCCTGCTCAATTCTGACCCTCCCCAAATGGGAAACTTGAGTCATTCAAGCTGTGCTTGAGAAATAACACGCGTACCTCCTGAGGCACTTAAACAGGAAGTCTAACAGCCCATACCGGTGCCCCTCCTTATTTTCCAGAACAGGTGTCATACACAGCACCCAAATGGAATGTCTGCTAAGAAAGCTCATCTGTTCCTTATTACCCCCCAAGCAGATTCCTCAGATAAAGTGGTCTATGGTAGAGTATAATAACCAAAACTGTCCTACTAGCTAGACAGGATACTATGATCGAAATTCCATTTTATATTTCACAGTTTCCAGCCTTCAGGCTCTAGATAATGCTATTCAAGAGTAACCTATTTCCCTTTAAATTATGGTAACCTTTTAAGAACCCATTACTGTGCTTTACTCTGTTGCTGTACAGTAATAATTAGTTTGCTTCTAGGCCAGTAGTTTCAAGTAGATTTGATATAAAACAACCAAGTTCACAGCTGATCCCAGTATTAAAAGTATACAGCCAAAAAAGCTGAGTTCCTCAAACTATATACAATTTCCTTTTCTGAACATTGTGTGTGGAGGTAGTCTGTTAAACTACACATAGACAGCAATCCCTAAAGAGACTCAAGCAGAATTTGTTCACCAGAAAGGAGAGTGGGTCTCCTTCTCTAACTCTGGAGCTTCTGAAGGCCACTATCTCCACAAAATCTGCCATCTTTGGAGGCAGTCAGGAACCCTCACTGCTGCACATGGGCTTTCAAGGACACTTACTAAGGAAATATCCTCCATCTGTCATGCACATTGTAGTCCATCTCCAGGATGTAAGTAAAATTTACAAACTAAGGTTCTCTCATTGGGCTTTTGTAATGGAATGTGTGGGTCACTTGTATAAAACAGCAAAGGAAAATGTGACAAATATGCCCATGTCATTGTTCCCAACCTTTCCTTCTTCCACAGTGAAAAAAACGCTGATCTGACACCTCAACCAGTTGCCAAAGCCTTCAGTACATGATTAAAAGGGTGGGGAGAGGAAGCGAAAGCAAAGCTGCAGGAAGAGGTTTTGCAGGAGATAACATACAGATTTAATTTGGTACACAAATGGAAATTCCATGAGTAGGAAAGAATCTTCTTGAGTTCAGACAAAAATAATAATAATAATAATAATAATAATAATAAATAAATAAATAAATCACAGTTCCTTGCTATCACAAAACAGGGAAGATCTTAAGCCATGATGTCCTTGTCTAAATAAGAAACCAAAGCAAAACCTGTTTAACTATGAAAATGTAATAAAAGCTCTATTAAAAAGCAAAGCCTTTTTGTTCTAACCACATGTTTTCTGTAATAGTTTACTGTTCCTGTCACATGGTAGTCATCTCAGGGTGGGAATTGTGCAACAGTAAGTGCACCACGGCAGAGCAGCTGCCTCAGATCCCAGTTTGTGTTTTTTTAAGTTTAAAATCTTTGATGAAGCAGTTAAATAATACCATTACTAGTTTTTATTGTAAGTTCCACAATGTTCTCCGCGCTTACCTCAGCCTCCTGTTTAGAAAGGTATACACAGGAGAAGAGGTTAAATGTTATCTCACAGCTCAGGACTCCACAGTCTCCCAAGCCTATTGTGTTCATAATATGCTTCTTCAGTTTACAGTGTGTCTCCTCTAATTCTGTTCTAGGTGGCAAAACTCTATTTGTCTTTCATGATCCAGTTTCAGCTCTAGCTCTATGATGAGAAAGATTTTCTAACTCCCTAAATTTGTTATTATAATACCCCATTGTATTTGTAATCATGTAAGTTTAGGGCTATGTTATGTCACTTTCATCTCTTTGCGTCTGATTGAACACAGTACATACTAAGCAAGTGCTTGCTGACTACAAAGGACCAAGCATTATTTGGAGCAGTTTACAAAGGAAAACTTAATTTCACAAAAACTCTGTGATGTACAACTTTACAGATGAAGAAACTAGAACTTCCCACTAAGCACAGGTCTATATAATTGGCAGAGCTCAGCCATCCTGGAATCTAGAGGCTGCTTTAGCCATCTCGTGGCAGCCAAAAGAGATCCACTCAGCAACAGCTGTACTGTCCAGCACAGGGGACTTCACTGTGAATGTAGAAGAACTGCAAGTAGATACACATCTCCCCAAGATGAGTCCTCAGATAGGCTGGCCCATGGGCTTATTGTAAAACAACTAGATGTAAACAGGCACCTAGCTAATAGCTACCCCTAAATTGGGCTTTTGTGCTTCAAGGTCTTCAGGGAATGAACAAGATCTGGCAAATTCAGCTTGATCTTTTGTCTGGCCTGGCCCAAGTCAGGAGTGACCTTACCTTGGAAGGGCCACTGAGATGGCTAGTTTAGAGTGAGGGATGAGATGCTGCTAGAAGTCACCTTACTGCATTCCTACTTTCCACTGCTGCTAACTTCAGAGCTGGCTGTCAAACGAAGAAAGTTGGGCTTGAGCCTAAATTAAGAGCTGAGACATGAGAAGACACAAGTCACTTTTGCATTAAACTGAATAAGAAAAAGAGAAGTAAGGGCAGCACAAGACTCAAAGGAAGAAAAAGAGAAAGGAGAAAAGGAAATTGGGAAGGAAAGAAAAATATGAAAACTATCGATTATTATGAGAAAGAGACCACTTGAATGTTTATGGCAACATAATGTGAGAAATGTCATTGTAACTCTTTTCTGTTTTCAGAGACTTTATTGTCTTGTATGACTAGTACCTTTGGTAGAAAGTATTCTTTTTCTAGTTAAACTAAAATTTATCTTCTCCAGCTACAGAAAAGAGTAAGTAATAATACTATAAAACATTTATCATCTAAACTTTTAAAGGAGACTAATACATCTAAATTTATGGAAGTCTAAATTATACAACATTTTAAAGAAATATAGATTTATTGCTTTAAGAAAATATAACAAACTAGTCTCATAAAGGCATTTGGAAGACCTATTTTAATAAATATGTAAGAATTATTTTTATAATGGTTATTAGTACATAATGGCTTTAAAATACATTAAAAGAAAAATTTCAAACAGATATAGGATGTATTCTCAAGGGTCTATGAGTTATTCAAAAGTGCTTACACAATTTTTATCTATAATAAGTTAATATAAACATGTGCTGGTTCATTATAATGGCTACTAAGCCCAACAATGTGATTTCCATATATGTATTTCTAATCTAAGCTAACATCAATTATACTGCTTTAATTTTAAGAATAAAAAAGGAGGCTCACTTAATATGTACATCGATCAAACTAAGTGAAGGCCAAAATGATATCATGATGCAATCACTACTGTTCCAATCCTGGATTGCCAATATCCTAGAAGGAAAGGTAGTACAAGTATAGACTCACTGATAATGAAGCCTATAAAGGAATTAGGGTGGCAGCCAGCTCTGCATGCACACTGTAAGCAGCAATTTGCTTTCAGTAATACATCATTTATTATATTAACCTTGCTTTGTATTTAATTTGTTTTACAGGATTTAGTATTTAAATTAGTTTTGGCTTATAACTAAATGAGAAGTATACATATGAGAAACTTATACCTAATTTTATATTTGTTTGTATTTAAGTAAAATTGTAGTAATGTGTGTCAACACAGAGAGAGTACAATTATTTTTTCAATTAAAAAGGGGCTAGGAATTACTAAAGTTTGAAAAGTAGTGCTTAAAAACGATATTCTCTTATGTCAGGTAAGCATCTTGTGATATTATTTACATTATTGATTTGCTAAGTATCTGTTAAAGGAGTAGAACTATTTTACAAAGCAGTTAGGGAAATGAAGACAAAATATATAAAGTGCTTAACTTTAAGGCTGACTCATATTGCACAGCTGATAAAAACTAGGTTATTTTCTTGGTTATTAAATCTCTATATCTAGAGAACAGTGGAAAAGGAGTGCACTCTTCCAATCCCCTCAACACACACCCATGCTCCATCTTGATGTACCAGTTGGGCATCTGGAGGCTATTTCTATGGAAATACTGTTAGCTATGCTGGTAGAGCTCGATGATTATGGAAGATTTAATTTAAAGTTTCAGCTGGCTTGTTAGTCTATTTTTCACATATTGCTTCCACATGGAAAATGTAATCTAAATTTTGAGAGACTGCCTTTCAAAGAAACTGTAGGATCCCATCTTGGGCTTCGGTTTTATGTCTGTTTTAAGAGATGTTACCAGAATATGTCAGCAAGGAATTGCTGACTAACAGGATTATAATAATATGACATACTTCACGAATGCAGGTGAAAATGGACAGAGTTTTCCATTCTGACAAGAGACAAGGCTACAGGCAATGTATATTAGTTGAACTATTATAATACTATGTCAGACAAATCCTTGAACTAATGTAAACGAAGTAGAAATTAATAAGACAGGGGCTCATTTGAGAGACCAAATGGATAAGATTCAAACACCAGTGAGAACCTGGATTCTCTATATCAAAACCTAGGAAGAAACTGGGGTATGGTGGTGCATACCTATAATCCCTGAGACTAGAAGGTTAAGGCAAGACTGCTATGAGTTCAAGGCAGGCTAGCCAGGGCTACTTAGTGACTTCAAGGCCAGCTTAAAATGTAGTTAAGACTTTGCCTCAAAAAACAAAGCAAAAACAAAGACAACAACAACAAACAAACCAATCCAGAAAGACTTTTTCCCCCAAAGGAATAGTACTGAAGTGTGGATAGTCAAGGTAGCATCAAGTGTACTACTTTAACCACAGAGAATAATGAAAACAAGACAAAACAAACAAACAAACAAACACCCTGAAGTTCTAAATGGAAATAGCAAATACATTCTAAAAGCACATATGTGCTTAAAATTTTCCCTCACTCAGAAATATCTATATCTTTTGTTGGTATTTCCTCATATAAACTTGATGTTAAACCTAAAGTAGAAATGCTTTGGGGAGCTAAACACAAAAGATACAGAATGCTATAGTAGATAGGAGGAAAAATGAAAAAGGCAAAGTGAAAATCCTTGAGTTAGCTGATTTCCTCATAAGATAAAACTTTTGCTGGGTCACTATTATGGCTGTGTCTAGCTGTGCCCCTACCCCACACCAATGCTTCATGTGCTCATAGTGGGGTGTCTTAGGTACTCTTTACTCATTGCTGGGACACATACCTAACACTCAAAATGAAGGAAGGAAAGGTTTATTTAGCTCACAGTTACTGGAGGTTTCAGCCCATATTTGGCTGGCCCAAGGTTGAGTGGAACAGGGCAGAGAATATCCAGTTCATAGCAGCCTGTCTTTCTGTCGCTCTTTATATTCCAATCAGGTTCTCTGTCTTAGGATATCCGCCCTTGACCACAACCACAGGCCCAGCCATACTCAGACCAATAATCCCATCAGTATTAAAACACATAATCCCAGGATCATGGATCAAGTCTCAAAATCTAGATCAGTACTAAATCATATAATCCCAGTGACTCATGAGTCCAGTCTCACTCTATAGAAGTCCCTGCCCCATGACTACATGAGGCTTTGGGGGGACAACTAGACATAAACCATAACATGGGGCTTTTCAGAGGTGGCTGGATTTATAATGTGTGATGCTGGAGTTAAGAGTGTGTGACTACTAAATTAGTCCAGTAATGAGTCTGACATAGCTCTGGGGATGGATTAATGGAAAAGTCCACCCTGAGTGTGAGTGCTACTTACTCTAACAGTGTGTAGCTTGCATAGAATATAAAGAATGGAAAGAGAGGCTGCTGTGGCTGCTTGATGCTTGCAACTTTCCTGTTTTGCTCCCTTTTGAACTCTTTCCCCTCTCTGATGACTCTCTGTCATACCACCTTCCTCAGAGCAATCTGAATATAGGCTGAAATCTCTACAAACTGAGTTGAAATCACCTTTCCTTTTTTAACTTTAGGTACTTGGTATTTTTGTATCAGCAACAAGAAAAATAACTAAGACAGCGACTTCAATGACAGGGTCAGTGACACAACATGAAGGAAGGAGAAGTGGCCAGAGGATCAGTAGCACAGATGGGCTGTTCTCCAGAAGACAGGAGCTAAGTCCTAGCAGTGGCTGTATATTAATATTCAAGGAGCCCATGATTAGATGGGTGAAAAGCTAAGTCAGCTCCAAAAAGAAACATAGTGGTTCTTTATTCTCAGTGAGGGTACCTGCCTTGTTCTTTATCACTGGACTATGAAAGATAGCCAACAACTCTCAGCATGGAGAGTGGCAAGATGAGATGCAGCCCATTCCTGAACAAGTGCTGTGAAGTGGAAGCACTTCTACTTCTGCGGGGTGACAACCCACCAAATAGGAGGATCCAGGGAGGGCAAAGGAATAACATGCAAGGCCATTACTAACTACATGTGTAAGTTCATACAAATCATTTTAACTCTCTAAGCTCTGTAATTCTTACATGCTTTTTAAAATGGAAATAACTAATTCTTTATATTATGAAAGTAATAAGAAAACAAAAATATACAACAAACAAACACCAAATGTCCCCTGACTATGCACCCTGCTGGGTCTTTTTCCACACCCAAATCAAGAGGCTAAACCAGAGACACACAGATGTATGTAGAACAGTAAATGTGTTGTTTGGCAATATGAATAAATCAGTCTCAAAATTTACAATCTACTCTAAACATCACAGAAGTACAAATGTGTGCTAAAAACTGTATCTAATTATTCACAAAGTTAGCAATACAAGAGTCTTTTAGGAACCCCAAGCAATTAAAAGTATTTCTCACAGATAATAAAGAAATAATTCTTATCTGTGGAAATCTGTCACAATCACTTACTTAGGGGACAACTGAAAACTAGACAAAGCAAGAAAGGATCTTTTAGTGTATCACTTACAGATCTTAGTCTTATTCTGCACAAAATTTTAGTTTGATCAAGTCCAGTTAGTTGTATTGATGCTGTCTGTACAGAATAAGGATGAATGTTCTAGTTAAAGTTTAAGGAATTATAGCTATCTGTTTCACACAGCCCTGTCGTCCCTGATGCCAATAAGATAAAATTTTGAGTGAGGATATATGGGTTTCACTGCTCTTTCAAAGGGTGTCCAAGTTTCCTTTCCATGATTAACTTTTAATAAGATCTTTTTTACAATTCTATATTCTGTGATCTTACATATTACCAAATAAGGGTAGAGTAACTTCAAGGCCATACCTCTTACTCTTGACTATAGACTTGTTTCTAGTTGTTTACTGAACTTCACACACAACTAGTTATCTTTCTTTTCCATTATTCTCAGTCTTTTTCTGGGCACCATAGCAATGAATGGTATAACAAACATAGCAGCATCCAGGCTGGGTCAACCTTGACTCCTTTAGGTGCTTCTCTGCTACATCCAATCAAATGTCAGGCCCTCCCCTCTCACCTATCCTTTCTTTTTGATCCCCAAGGCACAACTTGGGTTCTAGATTTCATTATTTTTGAAATACTGAAATGTTACATTATCATTTCCTAATTCCTCTAAAATACAGGTCTTTACTATAATATCTTGCTGCTTTGTAAAATCATTGGTAGTTCTCAGATGGTTATATAACACATTTGAACTCATGATTAAATGTAGTGTTCATGTGAACTCTGCTATCTTTCCATTTTTAATTTAATTTTTTATTTAGTACACATTTGCAGTATACAATGTTTACATTCATTTTAGGGATTAGGCACACATACTTAATATATCCTCTTCCTTACTCTTCTGTCGTTAAATCCCAGTCTCACATTTATTTATTTATTTATTCATGTTTGCATCATATGATTCCACACATTGTAGGTAGCTGGAATAGCATCTTTTCCCCCTTTTTTTTTTTTTGAACTGAGAATCAAAGTCATGACCTTACACTTGCTAGGCAAGTGCTGTGCCACTGAGCTATATACCTAGCTCCATTGTGGGTAGTTGCTAAGTGTACACAACACACCCCAATTGTTTCCATGTCCTCCTTTCCACCTACCTTTCTCTCTTTGTCCCCTTCCCATTTGTAAAAAGATCCGCCTCCTTGTTTCTTTTTCCTTATCCTTTAATCTTCATTTATACTTTGGGTCTCTCATGTAAGAGAAACCATACAGTATTTAAGCTTACGTATCCAATGTATTTAACTTTATACTTTATATATAACAAACTCAAAAAAATTAGACACTCACCAAATAAAAGATCTATTCATAAGAAATGGGAAACTGAAATTAAAAAACATTTTTTATGAGAAGAAATACAAATGGCCAGTAACTATATAAAAAATGGTCCACATCATTGGCCACCAGGGAACTGCAATTAAAAGGACAAGGAGGATTCATATTACAACAGAAAGAATGGTCACCATCTAAAATTCAAATAAACGCTTGATAAATTACAGGGGAAAAATGAACCCTCTACACTGCTGATGGGTAGTAAGCTAGTACAACTATTATTAAAATCAGTATGGAGATTCCTCAAAAAACTAAAACTAGAATTTGGTTTGACTCAGTTATTTTGCTTTTAGGCACCTTTCCAAGACTTAAAGACATCATATTACAGGGATACATACATACCCATGTTTATAGCAACAGAACTCATAATAGCTCAGCGTTGGAATGGGCCTTTTATGTCCATCAACAGAAAAAATGACTAAAGAAAATGTGGTAACTATATGCAATGGAGAACTACATGGCCATAAAAAAGGATAAATTTTATCCATCCATTTTAAAGCATCATCTCCTACATAACCCAGTTATACAACAACTGTTCAAAATCCCATAGATCTTTGATGCTCCAGTGAAATATCAAATTTTCTTTTGAAATTTTACATTGTCCTTTTAGAGTTAAGTGTTGCACAGCCAGGCCTAGTAGCACACATTGATAAGCCCAGCACTCTGAAAGCTGAGGCAGGAAAGCTGCCACTAGAGTTTGAGGACAGCCTGGACTATATAGCAAATTTAAAACCACCTTAAACTACTTTGCGAGACCCTCCCTCTCAAAAACAATAACAACAAAAAAAATTTGCTGCTTTCCTCACAAATTTCTATCATATGGCTTTTATGGCTATTTGTATATACCTGCCCCTCATTACTCTTAGCTCCTCAAACAGCAGACATCTCACATTCAGTTTTAGTATGTATATTTCTTAACCAAATGAATAAATGATGCTTTGCTACCCGGTTTCACCAGCCAAAATAACTTAGAAAGAAACAGAATCCTTTAGACAAGAAGTGGCAAATGAAAAGTGACCATCTCACAGCAAAGGAGGAGAAAGGAAAAACAAAAACCAAATGTAAGCACTCAAAGAGCATTTCAGTGTGGGGCAAACAGCCTTATACCCCTTAGGGAAATCATCATTTCATTTGATATCAACACTAATTATAGCAAGATATCAAAAATGTTTTGCATCCTGTCCAGTACCTTCTGTTTAACAAAGCACAAAAATAACAGAAGGTTGAAATGTATTTTTAAAAGGTTTTCATAGCGATAGTTTTATTATTTAAAATGTTACTCATTAGTATAAATTTAGAAAATAAAGAGAAAAGCATAACCCAAACCTTAGGTTATATTAAGAAATAAATTAGATCATAAAGTCCAAATCATTGTTCTAATTAAAAATATTTTAATGCTTAAGACCTCAAACCTACAGCTAGGAAATTATTTTGTCAATGGACACAGAAAGCTAAGATTCTACTGTACCATCACATAGTTATCAACCCAATTCTCCTGTTTTAATGTATATATGACAGGGTGAAAACAGTGAGCTAAGAAGGAAGCAGGAAGTAGGGAACAAAAAGAAAAACAAAAATGGAGGTTAAGAGACAAAGGGAAACAAAATAAATGGTGAGGACACTAAAGACAAGTGATATGAAAAACAAAAATTAAGAAAAAAAATAATAAAGAGAAAGCCTAGTACCCTACAAACGCATTCAGAAAAAGGATGGCTCTCCCTTCATTTTCCCCTTTCTTGACTCCCTTTGTTCTAATTGACTCTGGGCTGATGTGTGCACCCTTAGATGCATGCTGAATTCCAATGAAGTCCTCCTACACAGACACCTTATACCAATACAATCCAGTTAAAAGGATTTTAATTGGTGTGCACCATTCCCTGCAATTTCAACATTTAAAAAATGAGTAGTCTCACTAAGTACCAGATGGTGACATGTACTAATTAATCAGGACTATTCATGAATGAGCATATGAAAATGAATGCACCTATTAGACATGTGTTGCTGATGCTCAATCCTGAGGAACCCTCCTCTGAAACATGTCTGCATGCAAGGTGCAGATTTACTGTGCAGCACTCACAAGTGTCTCCCGCAATTATCTGCAGTGGCAATACTATCACTCTTGTGTCTCCCTCTGGATCTCTCGATATTTCATGTTAAGCAGCCATGAGCTTGGTTGTCCCTCTATGATCTGCTTAACCTTCAGAAGCAAGCGCCAGCTAAATATTGGGTTTACAGTTTCTGTACCAAGGAGATCTTACAAACTAATCGAGGCTATCTGTTAAAGCTACAGTAGCCAAGGTACAAATCAAATGGGGCTCTCCATCCAACTGCCTCCCCAGTTTGTCTGTCAGGCAGTGAAAGCCTGAGCTTGGCTCACTGAAGGAATAAACTACTGCAAATGGAATCCTGCATGCTAGCTGCCACGCTATGATTTTACTCAAATATTGCTAGTATTGGAGGAAAACATCTAACCTATTGGTGGGTCTTGAAATAGGACTAAGGTACTCTGTGAAAGGAAAATAAATCAAAGACATTTTTTAAAACTTCTCATACTCATCCCTTTTTATATTATCTTACATCTCTAAAATCTCAAACATATTCTAGTGAAAGAAAATTATCCAAATCTCTCCGGGGTTACTAGGAAACAATGGCTTCTGCTTTGCTGAAGGCACTGAAAATGATCACACTTAGGTGAGGAGGCAGCAAGGCAGAGATAACAGGAGAGTGCAGAGAGGGGAGTGTGGGGAGACAAGCGTGTCCTGGGCTGCTGTACAGTGAGCACAGACAAATGCTACTCATTGCCCCAGAAAATAACAAATGGTTAGTGAAAATATTTTCATGCATTAAACACTCAATTTGAAGGGCAAAATAATTGAAACAAGAATAAATAAATTATTTTTGGAGAGTTTAGATTATGGTAGAAAATGTGCTTTTGGGGGTTATACCTTTAAAGTGTAACACAACATTCTTTACCTTCTACAATAGGCCTTAGAGGACAAGATTTTGAGAAATTTGTGCTTGTTTATGATGTATAGTAATGGTTGTTGCTTAAGATTAGAGTACTACCCAAAAGAATTCTTAGAGGTGGGTAAACCAATAATAGAAACAACCAAATTTGTAGTTACAGATCAGAAAATCTTCCCTAGTGGCAAAGGATATTTTTATTTTATTACTTTCCCTGAGCTCTTGCCTAAAAAATGAAAGGGAGAATTTATGCATTATTCAAGCAGAATTTAATTAATTTGGATATAATTAAAAGTCCAAAATAACCTGAACTATTTCATCAAGAGATTTCTACACAATGATTAAATAATCTTTTGAAAATTTTGATATAGTGGTTTAAATTATTATTTTTTTTTTTGGTGCTGCTCAAGATCAAAGCCAGAGCCTCAGGTATCCAAAGCGCGTGCTCTACCGCTGAGCTACATTCCTAGCCTCAATTTTTGGTAGAACCCTAACTGAGAGAAAACAATGATTTCTAATAACCCTAGTAGACTAAGACAATTTTTGATCTATTCTGAAAAATAATCTATTGCCTAACTGCAAAAAGCACAACTGACCAATAATACCCCATAAGTCTTGGCAAAAGAAAATGAAAAGAAAAGCCAGCAATTAGGATGCTTCCTGAACCAAGAAGATGTAAATAGCTCTTCTGTGAAAAGCTACATGACATAGAATACAGCACTCACTCATAGCAGCTCTAACCAGAAGCCTGCATTAATCTTAAAACCTATTGTAGTGGTTGATACAATGTGTCAACTTGGCTGAATGACTCAGCAGCCTGGTTCCCTGTTGATGGGAGCCCCACTCTGGGGTACAATTGGTTCTTCCCTGGAGTATCACCCGGGCCTGCCTAGGATATGATTGGATTTCTCCCTAGAACGGAATCAAGGGCCCGTCCTGGGGTATGATTGGTTCCACCCTAGGGCG